>JAODAC010013216.1:0-14293 GCA_027575185.1 Mimaenictus wilsoni | reverse complement strand
TCGCCGAGCCGTAGTAGCGAAAAGGGCGCTCGACGATTCCTGCGCTCGACGCAATGAGTAAAATGTACAAAATGTAAAATACGAGGCATTTGAATGAAGTGCCTTCATCTATACATCACCCCTCGAGAGATAAGTTTTATTCTTGTTCTGATTACGCGAGGTTTCTTTGAATTTTCTTAGATTATTATAAATTGCTTCAAATTTACATAAATGTAAAGTTAATGTAAATTAGGAGAGATATTTTTATGTTCGTTTTTAGGACAAAAAATGAATAAATGTGCTCATGTAGACCATTTCAGAATAACTGCTGATGGTGAAATATCTTGTCACAGCGGCTTAGCACTATGTGGAATCAGCGAGAAGAAGATTTGGGGTGATAATAAAAACCTAGATTGCGATGTGCAAAGATTAACATGCGCTTACGTCCAGGTTATTCATTTCTATAAACAGCCCCTCCACGAACCGCTCTGGAGGAATTATGAACGACGTATTTCGGTTCATCTCTTAGCACATGCTCTCTTTTAATGTGAGTTCGGGATAGTGATAACCTGAAGCGTGATGTGTAACTGACGCTCGCTACCAGGCAATTCATCGTTACGTTCCGACCCTCCATGGATTACTTTGGAGAAATTAAAACTTCGCACTTCATTGTGTTTCTTGACACATTCAATCATTTAGTTCGGGGTGATCATGAAGACTTAGATCGTTGGGTGCAACATGCTCCCGATCCCAGGTCATTCACCTCTACGTACCGCCCCTCCAAGAACCACTCTGGAGGAATAAAAAAGTCGTACCTCAGGGCAGTTCCTGATTCATCCAGTGATTCAACATGAGTCGCAGACAGGAGTTTATGATCAAATAACCATTTCTTATTCCAAAACGCAATGAGAAAACGCAGAAAGTTAATAAAAAATACTTAAAAAATATGCGTGGATCCAATAAAAATGTCACTATCTTTCCACCTCGAAAAGCATTTTTGACGATGACCCAAATTCGTCCCGACGTTTTATTTTCTACATCACGTAACCGATTGAAATTGCACACAAAAACTGACCCTTTTAAAACAGCAAGTTGCAACTAAAAACAACTAAAATGCATAATAAACCCCCTCAGCCCCCCTTCAGAATGTGACTAAGCCCTCGTCTCCTGCATAAAAAAGACATCCCGCATCTCGCCGGCATGTGTGGTTTAAAAATGGGCGAGAAACGCTGTTGGAAGTACTCTGCTAATGGCCAACAATATATAGCCGAGCCCACAATAAAAACCCTTTCATCCAGAGCCAGCCAGGATGGCATGCAGGCAGGCGTGCGTGGCGCGTCACTTCATTTTCATTTTTCCAACTTTTTCCCACCCGCCGTTTTTCTTCGTCGACATAGTTGGCAACAGCGCATTAGCCTGTTTATTAAAACGCCCCAGAAAAGTTGACAAAAACGACGACTGGAAAAAGAGTGGCCTGATGCGGCAATAAATATCGTTGGACATGCTGAGCGGGAAAAAAATGAGGATAATGCAGGCTGACTACTTTGAAGCCTCTCGCATGCGATTGTCAAGCGAGTACGAGTATTGTGCTATTATTGCAGCTCTTGCATGGATTTCAGGAGATTGCGATGGTGGATGCGCCGGTATATTGGGACTTTACCGAAGGCGTACGATGGTGGACGCGCCGGGTGTTAGAACAAGCCTATTAAAATGCATTCGACATTAATTTCGTTCAAGAGAACAAAGGCTGACGATCTATACGCGAAAGGAAAAAAAATGTGCAAATATGTCACACGGGTGAATATTTTTGCATTTTGATGGGAAAATAATGTTGATTTTTCTATGAATTGAATAGAAAGGGGTTATTTACAGAAAAAAAAAGAATTTGCATTTTTATATTGCAGCGTTTGAAATCTAAGCTGACCCAATTTAAAGCAGTCTCACTCCTCTTTTTTTAAATCAGATCCATGCTAAGCCTAAGTAAACTTAGTTTGTGTTAACATAATATAATTTATCTCCACCTAAGCTAAGCTAATCAAACCTGAACTAACCTAGTCTAAACTACCCTAACTCAACCTCCCCTAACCTAACTAAACCTAACTCCTACTTTTACCTAACCTAGTACTCTCACCAAGTCGAGTCTGGAACAACCTAAACTTACTTTGCACAAGCTAATCTAACCTTATACAACAAATTCCAACCGAATATAACCTGATCCAACCAAATAAAGCCTAGAACAAGATAATTGAACCTAGTTTATCCAAATCCAACCTAATCCAACTAAATACATCTAAAAGCAACTTAATTAAATTCAACCTAACCTAGCCTGACTCAACCTCACGTAACTTAACTTAACTCTACCTATTCCCACCTAACCTAGTCATACCCAACCTAATCTAACCTAATAAAGTCTAGCACAACCTTAGCCAACTTGACGCAAACCAATCCAACTTTATACAACATAATCCAACCGAATATAATGTGATGCAACCTAATAAAGCCTAGTACAACCTAATTCGACCTAGTTTATCCTAATCCAACCTAATTCAACTAAATACAACTAAAACCAACTCAACTTAATCTAACCTGACTCAACCTAACTTAACCTGACTCAAGCTTACCTAACTTAACTCACCCATACTCTACCTATTCCCACCTAACCTAGTCTTACCCAACCTAATCTAACCTAATGAAGTCTAGCACAACCTAAGCCTACTTGACACAAACCGATCCAACCTAATACAACATAATCCAACGGAATATAACCTGATGCAACCTAATAAAGCCTAGTACAACCTAATTCAACTTAGTTTAAGCTAATTCAACTAAATACAACTAAAACAAACTTAATTTAACTCAGTTTAACCTAACCTGACTCAACCTTACCTAACTTAACTCAACCTAAATGCACCTATTCCCACCTAACCTAGTCTTACCCAACCAAATCTGACCTAATGAAGCCTAGCACAACCTTAGCCAACTTGACACAAACCAATCCAACCTAATACAACATAATCCAACCGAATATAACCTGATGCAACCTAATAAAGCTTAGTACAACCTAATACAACTTAATTTTTCCAAATGCAACCAAATCCAACTTAATTAAACCTAACCTAACCTAACGTTACCCAATCCCACCCAATCAAACTTAGCGCAACATAAACCAAGTGGGCACAACCTAATCGAACCTAATGCAACCTAATCAAACCTAAATACAGCCTAATAAGTCTGCCAACTTCAGTTGATGTTGGTGAAGAGGAAAATGTCGTAATAAAATATTGAAAAAAAGCAAATCAAAAGGAAAATCATTAATAACCTCAATAAATAAAAATGTGTCATAATTTTCGCTTCGGCGAATTTTCAAAAAAAAAAATAGCGACCGAAAAATTAATGGAAAACCAATTATTCGTCACTTTTTCGTACATTTTTGCGAAAGGCGCCCTGGAGACAGTATGACACCGGCACTTCTGACACCCAGCGTCGGATTTTCGCACTTTGCACTTTCGAACTGGTATTAGCGGGTTGTGTATGTGAGTGTGGGTCGGTCGTCGCAAAATTCCCAGCTTGCCCTCACCGTCGAGAGTAGGATAGCGCGGCGGTGGCGGCGGCGGCGCCTGTGTTAATACAGTTTGCAAGTCATGAGCGCTTAAGTGTCGGACCGTGTACCGTCCTTTTTGAGTGGGCATGCAAAACAGCATGCCCCAGACTCTCCTCCATCAACGACTCTGCCTCGAGACAAACAACCAACCCCACCGTCCCCCTGAAAGCCCATGTAGCAGCGGCAGCAGCGGATCGCGTTACTCAACGCTATCGCTAGCAAAATTTTGAGTGCTTTTCACACATCAAGGGCCTTGCCCGTTGCGTCGGTCGGCAGTGGGGAAGAGAAGAGAGGAGACGATTCGAAACTGAGCCCTTGCTCAGAGTGAGGAGAGGACACGTTAAGGTGTTCGAACATGTGTGCTGTGGTGTCGAATTCAAGGGCCATGCATATTGTAACTTTGCTTCGTATGCTAGGGGCATACATACTACGAGTAGGTCTGCTCTTGTTAGAGCAGATGGATGGGAAGAGGTGTGATGGACGTGTTTAAAGTTTGATCTTCTATGAATTATTAAAAAGGTCGTTTGTAGGTCAGTGGATAAGGGGTGAGCAAGAGTTGAATAAAAAAAAATTGAGAGGGAGAAGCAAAAAAGATGGAGGACATTTTGAGATTAAAAATTTGCGTTAAATCGTTGTTTGAGCAAATTGATCCAATTGTATTAACCATGGCCAGGGGTCGGCAAATGAACCTCTTGGCTCCACTTCCAATTTTCAGTGAACCACTTTTGTTTAGGGATTACTTGGGAGGTTTTGGGATGAGATGCTTAAAAATTCTCTATCGGGGAGCCGCCCCCGCCCCCTTTTCCGACGGCCCATATCAGTGACCCATGCATACTTTTAACATTATTATTTATTTTAACCCTCATTCAAGCACGTTTTTGGACTGACCAACACTTTCTGCGGCGGGGTGGGGGTTACTACTACTAATATACTCAACTACTACTAATATAAAATGAATATAGAAAATTCACGGAGAGTCCTTCTGGGCAATCTTGAGTCTGCAGCGTATTTAAGAAAATTTGACTCTTAACTTAAAAATGACTATTGTTGAACCAGTTTTGCTTCAGAAAAGTGCAGATTCGATTGCAGCTATCATTTACTCTCTTTGTGATAATTTAATATGGTACATGACAAATTATTATCCATTCATTTTCAAATAACTTTCCTTGATCTACTCTTAAAATTCCTCTTCTTTTTTCCTTGCATTGCAGTATCTATACATATTTTAGTAAACATATTTATTTATCTACTCTACTGGCAAGAGATGAGCAAAGAAGACTGAACATAATGAAAAATATCGAGCGTTCATCGGGGCTCTTAATGAAAAGCTCAAAAAAGCTGGGTAGAAAACCTTGATGCTACTCCTACTTCTACTTCTAGTACCATCAAGAAAACGCGAGCGTTATTTCAATTTTATATCAAAAAGTTAATCAAAAGTATCCAACCTTTAGCGTGGCTTCGAACAACTTGAAGAAGTTCCTCCTTTTTAGCCGCCATTATATATTGACTTTGAACTCACCTGAAACAAGGGAAAAAGGATTAATAAATACATCAGTAAAAAGTAGATATTGAAAGAATGAAAAGAAAATGTGAAATTGCCATTTCTTTCATTTACACTTTTTATCAGTATTCTTTCATGTGGGAAGAAATTTAGACCACATTTGGATTAGTGAAAAACCAAGAATAAAAAAATTTAATACATTAGAGAGACTCTTGTCTGTAGGCTTTTATGACAATATACCCATAAGATATTTTCTTTAAATTTGAAAATTAATAACTCAAAACTGGGTTTATTAAAATTAAATTTAAAAACGATAAAAGGAAGTCACATTAATGAAGAATTAATTCCAAAATGTGACATGAAAATGTGGGAAGAATTTTAAGCCACATTCGGGTTAGTGTAAAATTTAATAATTTTTAGTTTTTAATAATACTCTGCATATTTAATTTCTATTATTTTCTGACATTGTTCAAATTTGTTTTGACTTGAATATGTTTAAAAAAATAAAATTCAATCATTTTTGAAAAATAAAAGTTTGCAGTAATACAGGTAACCAACAATACGAAACCTGATTAAATTACATGATAGTCCCGGTTGAACATAATACAACCCCTCAAAAAAATAGCCTTCGCAAATACAAAAGCAAATCCCTCCGGATTGTAAATACACAAAAGTAAAAGTTCGTTTTATTTAATTCTAAAAACGCACGCGAAACTCGACATAATCCAATAATTAAATTATCCTCAAGCGCAGACCGCACACAAAAACCTCCCCAGCCCTTTCCCGCTTTTCCCTCCTCTTTCCCACAGAATCCTTTCAACTTTCTTCGGGCCTGGTATTTACCGAGAAGGCTTGGGCAAGAAGAGAGAAAAAAAAACAGGGATTTGGAGCGACAACGCAGGCGGTGAAATGGTCGCGATTCATTTGCCTTTTGCACGCACAATATTTGCAAGCAACTGTTTACACTCGTCGAAATATTTTCTTCCAGGCTTTTCAGAATGTGCGGCGACAAAAAGGGACGATGAGGCAGGAAGGGCGGCGGCAGAGGAGGCGGTGGAAGATGAAAGGACATGTGAGTATGGGAAATACGCGAGGACGCGCCACATCATCGGTGGATATTTACACAAATGTTAGCGCATGTTTATATACGTCTTTATATGTATGTGTGGGTGTGTATGTTTGTGTGTGGGTGTATACTAAGGGGCGGCACAAAGGGCAGGCATACAGAATGTTTGCAAAGAATTGTGTGTGTCACAACACAAATATCCTGACAACCTTTATACATTCGTATTTAGAGGTTGTGTATGCAGAATTTTAACAAGTTGAACAAAAAAACTCGCTTTTTCTGATTTAAAAATTAATAACTCAAAACTGGTTTTATTAAAATTAAATTTGAAAACAGCAAAGGGAAGCCAGTAAAATGAAGAATATATTACGTAATGTGACATGAAAATGTGAGAAGAATTTTAGGCCACATTTGGATTAGTGTAAAAAATTAAACAAAATTAAATATACTAGAGAGACTCTTGCCTGTTGCGTGGGTAGTTTATGACAATATACGCTTAAGATATTTTCTTTAAATTTGAAAATGTATAAGTCAAAACTGGATTTATTAAAATTAAGTTTAAAAACAGTAACAGGAAGCCACATTAATCTAAAATATATTCCAAAATGTGACATGAAAATGTGGGAACAATTTTAAGCCACATTTGGGTTTACACTAACCCAAATGTGTTAAAGAATTAAATTCTAGAATCCTTTACTTCTTTTTCAAGTTTTACAACTCAAAATGTTTTATTCCGTTTTTAGAAAGATTAATGATTACTCTCTGATTGTTTTCCGAAAAGAATGGTAAACAAAAAAATAAATAAAAAACAAATTGAAGCACAGGCCCTCCACACTTTGATGAATATTCATTAATTGCTAATGAATTAAAGGCACCAACACCAAACAGCCGTTCGTTGAAAGGGCGTTGAAAGGAATTAACGAGAAACCAACCGCATCAAACACGCATACAATCCTAAAAAATCAGCCTTGTAAAAGGACCACCCAAAAAACTGAATGCAAATATTTGGACGCGCTTTTTTCTACGCATTTCGATTTACGAATTAACATTTTAGCTGAGAGTATTTGCACAATTTTTAATTATAACCCGAAACAAAGAATGTGTTTGTTTTCCTCCACGCCACACAATGAGGCGATTTCATCAAAAAAACGTCTTAAATCAACGCAGCAAAAAATACACATTTCTCGTGACTTTATCATTAATTTTACCATATTTAAAATAATACTATCGGAATGAATAAAATGCTATTAGATAGCTTAACTCTTCTACATCAATAATAAGTAATTACAATGTCAAATTTTGTTTTTTTACATGAAGTTATCAAGAATAGACTTTACCTTTTGCTTATAATATGAAGGAAGAAAATGTATTCAATTAGTTATATATCAGCATATTCCCTATTTCATTTTGTATCAAATGATATATAACTTATTAATATCGTGCTTGTATACGATTCTTTTTTGGCAGTGTATTCGGGAGATACACGCACAGGATTGCATGTAAATCGCCCATTTATGAGTTGCGTAATTTTTGTGCCGGTTCCCCTTATACACCCCGAAAAAAACATCGTACCCAAGTAAAATATTAATAACCAATATACTATTTGATAGACTATGTAATAGGGAATATGCTGATATATGACTCGTTGAATACATTTTACTTCTTCATATAGTCAGCATCGTGTAAATTCTACCCTTGTTTAAAAACAGTTTTAAAACTGATTATTGACGTAGAACTGTTAAGCTATCTTATGATGTATCCCCAATTTCGATAGCATTCTTCCAAATATGGTAATATTAATGATAAAGTGCATTTTCTAGCGCAAACAAGGCGCTTCGTCGATTTAAGTCGCTTCCTTATGAAAATAACCCGACTGTGCGCCCAATTCGCGTCCAACAAATTCTCGCGAAAATCGTAATTTACGAACAGTGAGCAGAGTTTCACAGAGTTTTACAGCTTTTCCCCATTTTATTTTTATTTCCTCGCACGTTTAACGGCGTGTTGAAGGCGAAATAAAAAATATATGTATAATCGTGCTGTGTAAAGTTGTGTAAAGCATCCGAGTGTGTGCTGGCGTGAGCAATTTGCGCCTCGTTAATTTCCCCATCCACGCCGGCACTGCCGATTTCTCCATGTGTATTTGGCTGAGAGTGGGCGGCGGCGGTGGTGGCGGCTTGGATGGTGAGTCGTAAACTTTCAATGGTTGCACAGCCGAGCGCCGCCACCGATTCGATTTAATCACGAGCGCATGCAAATCGACTCCTATCCTACGGGAGGGTGGGTGTGAGGGCGGCTGTTGTAGTGTAGTAGCAACTGGGGAGGTTGTGGAGGTTGGGGGGTGGGGTTAAAGTATGTAACGCGCACGCATTGCGCCATCCATTGCCAATTGAAAATAAAGCAAAGCTTGCAAAAGCTTGCTTGGATTTGGCGAAGTTTGTCGGATGTGGATGGAGTTTGCCTGGTGTTCAAATGCTTATATTCGCGACTAAGGGGCGGCGGGAAGGGAGCCACATCACATATATCACGAAAATGATGCAATTAGACGTGTATACCAGGTTGTAACCTTTTAAATATCAGTTGTATGGCATTTTTTGAGGCTATAAAGTTTCATTTTCATTTTTAGGTTGTTTTTTTGTTAACTTTTGGAATCATTTAACTGCAATTCATGAAATGAAGATGGATAATTATTTATGATTAAATAATTATAATTTCAGACTGTATTTCGAAAACAATAGATACAAATTCATTAAAATATAATTTTAGCACTTTTTTCAATATTTGTTTTAACTCCCTGTAACTTTTGGAATAATGTGCATAAATCTGAACAGTCTTTATTTTCTGATGTCAAATTTAATATAGTTTATTATTGAGTAACAGAAAATTTGAAATTTTACAGAAAAAGTCGAGTAAATAACTTAAATATTTCAAGAATCATGACACAAATTGATAGAACAAAAATAACTTCGATTTTTCAAATCGTCACAACATCCTTAATTATAATCAAAATTTTACGGATTCTGCATTAAAGTATTAAGAATTTTATATATTTTCTTAATTGTTTAGGCAGACACACATTAAATTGGAAATTTAAGAGATGTGTCATATTTCAAAGTGCTGAAAAATAAATTATGATATCCAAAATTCAATTTTTACCTCACTGTAGCTTTTGGAATAATGTATAAAAATTTGATCACTCTGCATTTTCTGATGTAAAATTTAATGATCTAAATGATGGTCCTATAGTGAATTAACTACTTTATAAACAATCAACGATAATCGTTAAATTAATTAGAAAAACATGGATGTTTAGCAACTTCTTCTTGCAAAATGTTGTAATATCTTTGTATATTTTCAAAATTCTTGGTATCCTACAGGAAATTACTCACAATTTAATATATTTTCTATAATCCTTAGTCTCCAAAATGAATTTCCCCATAATTCCCCATAAAAGCTCCATAACACACAAAACCAGCCAACATATCACAGTTTGCTCAATAATGAATTTATAATTGACAAACTGTGCCACAAAAATTTAAAAAAATCATCTTCAACCATTGAGATCCTTTGTAAAAAATCTAATAAAAGAAGAAAGTGAAACAGATGGTATCAGCACCTTAACGAAATAATGACTAATCATGACAAGGAATGTTTGAAATACCTACGGCTGGGTACAGCAAAGCAAAGTCCGCAAAAATGCGCAAAAACGTAAAACTCGTGAAAATGCAGAAACAGTGAGGCTCGATTTCACAAAGGCGCGCAGCAAGAAAATGCGATAAAGGAAATTACGTTCGCGACGAGTGACGCGCTGATCCTGGTTGAGTTCTTCCGATCCTCGTCCAAGATGTCGGCGTCCTTCGACGCAAAAGGGATGTTGGCGCTGAAAAATTGCCCAATTTGATTTGCTTTATTTTCTGCGTCTGACACACACATGTGATTTTTCTTTGTCCCCCTACTACTGCTACTACTGCTGGATAAGTTTCGTTTCAAAAATCGTAGAGTTGAAAACATTTCACCAAACAACTTAAAATTCTTTAACGGACAAACTCCGTTTTTCAGGTTTTTATTCAAATCTAAGGCGGACAATTTGTACACTTCCTTTTAACAACGGGTGTACAAACGTACAAAAAATTTAGAAATTGTAAATTTATCAAATTCTGAAAATCATGAGTAAATAATAATATATTTAGTTTTACTTCAGTCATATGGTCAAAAACACACTCGTCTTTTTTTCAACTTAATCCAGTGAATTCCAACAAATGTCTTAATGTCTTTTCAAAGCTTCACATGTGATTTTTCTTTGTCCGCTGTTACTACTGCTTGATAAGTTTCGTTTCAAAAATCGTAGAGTTGAAAATATTTTACAAAACAACTTAAAATTCTTTAACAGGCGAACTCCGTTTTACAGGTGTTTTTTCAAATCTAAGGCGGACAATTTGTGCACTCCCTTTTTACACTCCAAAAGTACAAAAGTTCTAGAAATTGTAAATTTATCTAATTCTTAAAATCGTATATTTAGTTTTACTTCAGTCATGTGGTCAAAAACACACTAGTCTTTTTTTCAATTTTATCCAAAGAATTCCAACGAATGTCTTAATATATTATCAAAGCTTCTATAAGTTCAAGAACCAAGAACGTCTTTTATGAGTAGACGAAATGAGGGTTTCGGAAAATACTCATTCTCATCATCGCCCGTCATTCACGGTGCCAACGTCACCACCACCAGGGGGGTGGTTGGCATTGTCGACCTGAACAGACAGTCGGACGATTCTCTAATTTACCTCCGCACGTCGGCCACGTCGTCAAATTGGCTGCCTTCACATCCTTTTGTCAATCGCCTCCCTTTTGCCAAAGAGAAGACGCTCTTTTTCATCACCTTGTGGTTGCCTGCCATTCATTCCAGCAGCTAATTTCCACAGATTTCCCCAGGCCATTGTGTTGTGCATCTTTTTTCACGCGAAATAAATCGATAACAATTTCCATTCAGCTTTATTTTCGCTCCTCTACAGCCTCCTGGGGCCGTAGAGAAACAGAGAAGAGTGGGGGAGAGGGAGAATCATTTGTTTTTGCGAGCGAAAAACAGTAAAAAGTTCGCGAGTAGTTTTTCATAGGCATATTGCACAATTTGAGTCGGAAAAAACGGGTGGAAACACAGCGAAACACATCGCCTGGAATAATCGACAACGAATGCGATTGATGCAAACATATTCCTTCTACCATATCCCATCGACCGAAAATGAAACAAAAGAATCTTTATCTCGAAAAATTGTCGGGAAAATCACGGGAAAAGCGAATGGACGAATGGACTGGAAGCAGTATTTTTTCAACTTTAGGAAATTGTGAATGGCACTTGAAAATTTAATTAATTTTAACGATTTTCTATTTTGCGTACAGGATAGAGGAATTTCTACTGGTGCGATTTTCCCAATTGATAGCTCATTATGCAGATAATTAAATTCACTAGAATATGACGTCAATTGTTTTATGATAAAATATATATTTACGTATTTTTCGTATTTTTAAGTAGAATTTCTATGTAAAACAAATAACTTTAAATTTAAAACTGTAGATAAACATGCAATTTTAAGCTTTTCTTGAAAATACTCAACGTCATATTCACGTAAATTTTATATACTTTCCAAAAATGTTTTGGTATTTCTTTTTCCATCAAAATTAAGGTTGCTAAAGTGTACGCAACAAAACAATTCAAAATTAGGTGATATAAACACAAGATATCAATGTGTATAATTTTGGGGAACCTCAGTCACAAGGTATTAAAACTGATTTTTTAGGAATAGCGCTAATTAATAGCTAAACTATTCAAGAATATATCATCAAAATTTCAAGTCGGTGGTTGTAATATTTACGAAGTTATAGCTAATAAAGCTCATAAAGTCCTATAAGATTTTTAGGTTTATCCCATTTTAAATGCGCTTTTTCGGTTTTGAGTACACGATTACGAAAATTCTACAGAACTATTTTGGCTGAATGATAGCTTATTTTATAGATATTCTCAAGAATGTGACGTTAATTTTTTTCTTTAAAATATATATGTTTACATCCTTTTTTCGTATTTTTAAGCGGAAAAATGTGAAAAATGCACTTTAAATTTAAAACTGCCTAAAAATATAAATTACATAAAAAGATTCGAACATGTTGAATGTTTTTGTACGAAACTACTATTATTTCACTTTCTTCTAACACAACAAAATATATTTTCTCAAAAAATATCCCCGTAAACCAATAAAAACTGAAATAATATAAAAATAGAGAATCCATCTTTCGCTCATTGTCAGTGTTGTTTCTATACTCTACATTTAATATTTTTGCAAGACGTGGCAAATGTATGTCGGCGTCCTTTTTTTATTTTGATCCAACTGGCACGTTTTGGTAACCGGTGGGATAGGGCGCCAAAGTCTATTTTCGCAACGCTTTGCTCTCGTGTGGGAGTTGGCTTGTTTTTTCGAGTGTTTTCGCATGACAAACTGTCGACTCTGGAACACATTATGCACGTCATCTCCATGTCGCACTCGCTCGGTGTCTGTTGATATGTATATATATATATATATATGCATATACGTATGTGTGGCTGGTTGGCAGAGCCTGCATGCGTGTGGTGTGTGGATGTTGGATGCTGGATGAAGGGCGAAGGACGTCGGACGAGCATGAGTAATGCATGTGCTTCTCGTGTCGTCGGCAGCAAGCCAGACCATCATAACCCATGCACACGTTCGGTGCATCGTTACATATTTTATACTCTTACGTGTGTATTGTTGGCGACGTTTGATAGATGGATAGATTTTTGCTTGGTCGATTTTAGTTAGCAACAATTTTAACTTTTTCAGGTTACAATTAAGGTTTTTCGAAATATTAATGTTATCATTCAGTATGGGTTTCAGCATGATGCCAAAATAGGATAAATCGAAGATTTTGGAACTTATAACTACTTATTGAACGTTAATAAGTCAAAAGAATTAATAACTAGTCATCAAACTATCCTTGATGCAGTTTTTGTAAGTTTTTTTACACTTTTTTAGTCTTAATTTCGAAATTTCATATTTTTGAAAAACTTTACACTAATCCATGTGTGGACCAAAGTTTTCCACACATTTTCATGTCAGATCTTCTAATATAATCTTCATTAACTAGGCTTTCCATTGCAGTGTTTAGATTTCGAATTGGATCGCACATTTTCAAGTTATCCGTCTACAAAATTTTACAAAAACTCTTTCAAAAAACCTTGAACATATGAATAGAATTTCAAAATAATGACATGTTTAAAATTTATTTAATTTTCTGCCTTTATATTCTACAACACAAAGCTACAAACCATTTAAACCATTAATGAGCGTCTACCAAACTTGGACAAACTTTACACTCATCCGTGTATGGGCCAAAGTTCTGGTCACATTTTCATGTCACCTTTTGAAATATAATCTTAATTAACGTCAATTTCCCTTGCACTACTCACATTTCAGTTTGAATTGCTAGTTTTAGCGTTATATTTTCTCGAAAACAGCAAAAACTGTACTTGTACTCAAAATAAAAATTTCGAAGCAAATTCTTTACCCCCTCAGGAACGTTATATAGCCCACACTATCACTATGAAACCACTAAATAACAAGAGAAAATGTTTAACTTATTGCTTTATCAAGGCTTTGCTAGTTTCCAACCTGATGAATGATGATTATAAGAGGTGTGTTTTTGCATGGATGGGAAGGATAGCTGGGAGCACGTGATTGGAGAGTGTATGGGAATTAATGAAGGGTGTATGAGTCAGTTGAAAATGGAAGTAGATTGTGTTGGTAAATTGTTATCTGAGGGAGTGGAGAGGGTGGCAATCATTTTGGGTGTAGTTCAGAAGAGGACGTGTATGCAGACGGTGTAAAAATACATAGTATTAATAAGGTATTTTGTATTGTTAATTTTTAGTTTTGAGTTGGAATGATAATTTACGTATAAAAGAAGCACGAGGGTTATGCCAATAAAGGTTATTATTATTAGTTTCCGTAGAGCGTAGTAACCCAGCTGGTAAGAGCGCTGCTTACCACGCAGGGGGTTCCAGGTTCAAGTCCTGGTCGAGACAATAACACCTCTACTCGCTCCGGCAACCACATTAACATCTGTGGTTGTCGTTATAGAAGTCTTC
>JAODAC010013195.1:4434-18681 GCA_027575185.1 Mimaenictus wilsoni | reverse complement strand
ATACGATGGGACAAAGGTTAGGGTAGGTTAGGTTAGTATTATTTCAAGTGTTAACTAAATCCATGGGCTATATTTGTATAAGGACAAGATGGTACAAAGGTTATAAGGCTGTAAGAAATCACATTTAATACTAACAATCAGTATATTTTGCTACCGATTAGGCTTGGGCTGTGAATATGATTGGAAAGGAAGTATTTATGGGAAAAGTTGGATATTGCGACTTCTTCAGGGGCATTTTGGTTCAGGACCTATGGACATTCCCGAACATTATAAAATATAGAACTAATAGGTCGATGAAAATGATCAGTCATGAAAACGAAGAACTTCGAATAACCTGTTGTACTAGGAACTCTAGAATTATTCTTGTTCAACATGGATTTAATTAATTGAATGATCAAATATATCAAATAGAACATACTTACAGAAAGAGAATAATAAACAAAAATTAATTGTATAATGTTGGTAACTGAGATTGACAACTATTGCCGTCATCGAAGAAAAACAAAATTTTGTGTTATGACGGTTATATCCCCCATGCGTAAAAATATGCGACAATTTGATATTTAAATTTTAATTCGGGCGGAAACTTAATTATATTATATTCGCAAACGGGATAAAATGAACACATGAAAGTTATAGATATTTCTAACTTTCTGTGAGTTATCTCATAAGCCCTGCTGAAACACTGGATCATTGATTATGCTGATTTTCATCTTGACGTGTCATTACCAAAGAACAAAGTTTATTAGTGTGCCACTGTGCATCGTTTCCTGCTTCAGAACATATCACACGAAAGCAAGATGATATTTTTTAATTTCTACAGATTTTTTTTTTCGTTAATTGGGTAAATATTGCTTTACGTTGATCCATTGTGTAAATATTTCAAATAAATTCATTCATTTTATAAAATAAGGGCGTCTTTTTAACCCAATATTTCAACAGCGTCATCACTTGATTGTCGCGAGACACACCGGGGCGCACTTTGGAAAATGATCAACACAGTTCATTGGTTAAGGTAGATTAAATCATGATCACAATGATTTTATAATTTTTCCACTCCTGCTTTACAATATGTACATTATATTAACGTCTTTGTTTAAGTAATGATATACACAACTACTGCTTATGCAAATATGTTAAAATTTTTCATAGCCTTTAATTTTACTATTTATGTAACTTTCGTTCAGAAAATGCTTAACACAAAAATAAAAGCTAAAGCTAATCATTAGTATTTTCACACATAATAGTCGCAGAAAAAGTACAGTACTCGCATGTAATGCACATTATTCACTCGTGACAATTTGTCATACTTGTAAATAATATATAGCGTTACATGCTCGTGAGCAATATACTATTATGCTATTGCTATGAACCAATTTTATTTCTTTTTTGGGCTGTACCGAACATATTCGAAACCTATTACGTTTGGTGAAATGAAGAATTCGTTTTGACCTGCACCCATTGTTATTCGACCCCAGGACCTGGTGGTCAGCAGTCATTGATCATACCACTTGGTGATCTAATTTTTCGTTTATGGTATACTGAGTTATGGTATATTTATTACTTATTATATAACTTATTAGATTACATTGGATACTTCTTCTATAATTATTCGGGGTGAAGTTCCTAATATGACTCATTATATTGAAAGAAAAATTGAATAGAATTATATCCATCCGTCCCCGAAAATGTTCGGAAGTTAACTGCAAAGCTTAGGTAAAGACATTAGGGCACATTTCTTATGGGAGATTAATTTTTTGAATGTACGATTTGTAATTTACATATGTTGTCGGCGAGTAAATTTAAAAATAAGACGAGAGTTGACGAATAGTGACGACGTTAGGCGGAGAGAAGTGAGGTTAGGATGGGAGGCAAAAGTAGCGGGAAAGAGAAAAATAGACGTGTTTTACAGTAGACAGTTTTACAGTTTCATTATAGTTTAAAGTTATAGTTTTGTTATAGTGTGTAATTTACATATAGTTGTGTTGGGAGAGGCTAGGATGTAAGTTTATATTATTTTTTACTTTATTTTATTAAGTTTTCTTCTCTTTTTTATATATTAATTTTAGTGAATAAACGAATTATACCAGTGCCGAGTTCGTTATTAATTCAGCTCGCCTCCGAACCCAACGACAACATATGTATCTCACCTTGTTCTATACAAGTCAAGTAAATTTAGTGGATTGTTATATATTTATTTAATGGAGCTGTAAAGGATATGTGAAATATGAGGAAATTTGTGATAGAAGTTTGCCAATAAAGGTCTTATTATTATACAAGTTCCGTTTTTGCGATTTTCTTGGGTGTGGAGCCGATCAAAAGTAATAATTTTAGAAGGGACATTCCATAAGGCGTTAAAAACATGTAATTAACTCTGAAATTAGAAGAGTATAGTACTTGGAAGTCATAGCAAAAAAATCAAAAAATAGCTGAATACAAGTGTATTAGGTTCGATACAATAAAATAATATTTGCAATAAATATAAAACGCGGTCTTAAAATATATTGAAAATGTGTTGAATTTTGGTAAGAATAAAAGAACTTCAAAACTGATCATTTTCATTCAGGATCCATGAGGTAGCTTAGCCTTGTTGACCTTAAATACTTGTAGACTGTCAAAGTCTTTAGTTGTAAATAATGTATTGCGAATATTGTATAAAATATATAGTAAAATGTGAATCATGCCTTAATAATTTACTGTCAATATGTAATGAAATTCAGTTTGCAATGTTCTGTAACAAAATTCAAGCGGACAGACATTCTACTAAATTGTACTGTACCTGATATCTTAGCATCTTGCTACTAGTCGGCCGCAGGTGACGTATTGGGATCCAACTTATATCTAAGTTTTTATTATCAATGCTAAAAACGGAATAAAGGTGTCAAAAATCACCTCTTTATCTGTACTTTTTCCGAAAACGTATCAAGAAAAGCAGAAATTAGAAAAGCAGAAAAAGCAGAAATTCATATTCCAGGTGCCAGGTCAACTCACCACCATACTACACCCCCTGCCCACATGAACGTTGAGATGGATATTTTTGTCGGATTGTTTTTATTCATAGGAAATCATTGTTGCAATTAGGATTTAATTATGCCATATTATAAAATACAATACAATAAAATATAATCCTAAAAGTTTTCAATTCGATAAATCAATCTTATTAGGCAATATTTCATGAATTTGCAAAGAATACAAACTGTTGCAAATTATGGCCGTTCAAATCATAGCTATCTTGAAAATGTGTTTACTGTTTTCGCCTCAATGCCCAAGGCAGTGAACACGAAAGACTGAACCAAAACCACCCACATAATTCGCTGATATTCGCAAAGTTGTTCTTGTGCTTAAACACCGTAACGTCCGGTAGGCTAATTCCCCTGCCAAAGCTCAACCTCTTTCCTTTTCCACCCTATTGTCCACTGTAAAAATAAATTAATGGTCGCATGCAAGCTGAAGCGTATTTAAATCGTTATTGTACCGCCGCAGCTTTGTTCCGTCTGCGACGCTTTTTTGTTCCTTCGTCCTCCTTTCATTTTTTTTTCCTGCCCCGTGTGTGTACGCGCGCGAAGGAAACGAATGAGACCCCCTGTTGTCGCACCTCGTGGTCACGCGCCATTGCCCCCGACGCTTGTTTTCACCTTTTTTTTTTTTCGTTCTTTACTGGCTCAACCCTCACGTATTTAACTGTTCTTGAAGACCTGCTTGGACCTGGCGAAGGCGACGTCTGGCGAGCACAGGCTGAGCAAACGTTCGAGGGGGAAAAAGCAAACACACGAGCGTGAGTCGAGTTCGACATACTCTCAAGCTGGCGTCTCGGAACAAACATTTTGGATCGGTGCTGGGGCCTGGCACTGCCAGGGAAAATGCTTTATGAGCCACGGCGAGCACAAGCCCTCTTTTATAAACGATGCGCGTCGCACGGTAACGAACGTGGAGGAGTAATATACGGTCACAGCCCGAAAACTGCTATGATTTTGCCACAGAGGGTAAAGCGTAAAGAGAGAGAAAGCTGCTGGGTTGCCTGTTACGAGTAGCAACAGAAAAATGAATGCCAGGTGATTGTTCTCAGTTTACTATGAACCTACCAAATGCCACGAACGTAGTAGAAAAGAACACAACTTGTTCCTGTGGGTTTGTATTGCAGGAGGCGAATGAATAATGTGGTTTTGCTGGTTGTATTAGAATTTAAAGTTGTGAATTTATTATGTTTCCATCTGTAGAGGCCTATTTAAATGTGTTATTCTATTGTCGTCTATAAGATTGTTTCATGGCTCTAAATATTGTGTTGAAAATGTGTTGAATTTTGCTAAGAATAGAAGCACTTCGAAACTGATCATTTTCATTCAGGATCCATGAGGTAGCTTAGTCTTGTTCACCCTAAGTGCTTGTACTTACTGTCAAAGTCTTCAGTTGTAAATAATAAATTCAATTTGCAATGTTCTGTCACAAAATTCATGTGGACAGACATTGTACTGAATTGGCAACAAGTTTTTTGTTGAGAAGAATTTGGATGAGAAGGTGAAACAAAATGATTAACATAAAAAAGGCAAAGCAGTTCGCGAATTCTAACTTTATTTGTTCTTAAGGAAATACTATTTAACTGATGTGCCAATCCTCCAGGAAAATGGGAATGAATGATGAAGGGTTTGTTGATTCTATTTCGGAGTAGATGAACTGAAACATGAGAGTTGGGTGAATGTTTCCAGTTGCAATGAAGATAGTAAAATGGAACTAAACACTTAATATGAGTTTGCTGGTCAAATTACAGACCAAACTTGAGATTCTAATTGTATGAGAAAGTCAAGTCGTGGGATTTCAGAATGTTGTTTATCGTGCACACGTGTCGTTCTAATTGCTGGTCAGAGGCATGATCATCTCAATTCTTCACATTCAGATTCTATTTGTTATTTGTTCCGAATTAAATTTAACTACAGTTTTTTTTTCTCCTTCATTTCAGCCTTTTAATTGAAAACAGCAATTGCATCACGAGTTGTCAAAAAATATTGATATTGATAAATATCGATATATCGGCCTCAAAATTTCGATATTTATCGATAATTAAATTTTCAGTAATATCGGTATATCGGTATTGACATTTTTGTTATCGTTTTGACATGTCATTGACGCAACTGCCATCTGAGAAGTATTCTGAGAAGTTCCAAATTTTGCGAAGTTCTTCAATTTTCCCACATGTTAGGTTCTATATCATAATCTTAATCCATCAATGTTAGTTAACATCTTAAGATTAACATAAATATCGATGCTACATTGATCTACTTTTATTTATTATTGTAATTATTACATTTGGGTAAACCCATATACAGATGGCGTTCCTATGGAATTTCTATTTGATCGATATTGATAATATCGATATTTTCAAGACGTTATTTCGATATCGACATATCGAATAACTGAAAAAATCGATTTCGAGATATATCAATATTTCATCATCGTCTGACATGTCTAGTGATAGCCTTATACATCGCATATTCATACATTCCTCAATTAATTCCTTCCGCGAATGTTTTTCCCTAGCTCCAACACTCTCGATTTTCGTGGTTTTATGTGATAATTCAGAGTTGTCATAGTCTATTAATGTGGTATAGCTCTAGGCTAGACCCATGACCAATGTTTTAATAAGAGGTAGATGTGCATGCTTGTCAGACTTAGATGTGCAAGATACAATTAAAGCCATGGCATGACTGCTGTGATCTTACAAGGAGAGTGTTCCAATTGTCCTCCACCAAATTGAACGAAACTTTTTGTACGTGTAGTACATATATAGAAATAATTTGTGTTAACGGGATTTGCCGTTTTGAGCCGTTTGCTCAAAAATAATTTTCAAAGTTTGCCATGCTAATTATTGATCTAAGTTCAAAAATAAAACAAATTTAGAATTGCCTTTTTTGTTTTAGTGTCGTCCCCATGTATTCCTTACGGGAATAATTTAATTTTCATTTGCTTATTTCATATAGTCAAACTTGAGCATCCTTCATGTTTTTAATACTGAAGAATTTGTCTTTCAATTGACGAGAAACGATATAAATTTCATTTGATGCACACTTTCGATTCAATAATTAGCACTTTCCAATGTAATTACCCACTTAAAAAGTTGTGTTAGCCCTATTATTTGGTTGTACTAGATCACTGCGGTCACGACATGCTCTTATTCCGAGCATCGCCTAAGATTCGGGTCTGAAATGGAGCGATTTGCGCGAGGGGACATTCGTTCTTGATCTGAATGATAATGTCTGAACGTAGCGCAAGTTAGCTTGACCTGCAGTTTCGAATAAGGCCATAAGGTTCCCCTCTTAGGGGATGTGTCCAATAAAGGGTGGATATGTCATTGTCATAATTATTGTAATTAATGCTTAATTTAATTTATTGCCTAAGAAAGAATCACTTACAATAATGACTTTACTACTAAAGAATAATTAAATCTAGTTTAACTACCTAAAATACGGGATTAACTACCTAAATTAAGGATTAGGAAATATACTTTGGATTTGCGAAAGTTGCCGGGAGATTTTTCCAAGATTGCCTTTGTATTATCCTTTGTCGTTGGGTAAACATTTATGTTTCCAGTATCCTTGCGCATTGAAACGTAAACAGTAAGCGCACCTTAAATAGCATGTAAAACAATTAAACAATTTGTGTTCTCGTGGAAACCTCAGTTTCAAAACGTGTTTGCAGCAATTACCTATGAGTTTTCCACGTTTTCGAACGTTAATTACAGTGAATTATCGAGGGTGAGGTGTAAATGTTCGTCTGTTGTTGCATGCACACTCAATTCGAGTGAATTCAAACTCATCAATGTGCATCCATGCGTTGATATACGCTTTGTCAAGTGCAGACGGTATCATCAACAGCAGGCAGCGCCGTCGACGCCTGTGGTCAGGGTCAAGCGGAGGGTTTTGACACGCCGATTACACCGTATCACCATTATTAACCATAGACTGCGCCGTCACCATAACCATGTTTTGTCTTTTTTGCTCCGTACTGGGAAGCACCACAAGCACGCCACAAAAAGTCCGGTTGATAAAAACACAATTTTAGTGGATTTCCATAGCTTATCAAACATTGACTGGTATGGAAATTCTGCGTAATAGCTAGAGTACATTGTGCTTGCACTTGAATTCACTTTTTCATTGTTTCCTACCAAGTTTGTTCTTTTGATGGGAAAGGAAGTGTGGCCACAATACAGACTGAAAAATCGCATGCATCTTTGTTTAGTTCGTTTGTTTTACATATTTGCTGGGATTTTTCTTGTTGCCGTGTATGACGTGCAGTGGGACTTGTTTTTTTCCTCATTATCATACAATAGTTTATTATCTCATTTGACTTATTGTTAAACGCAATATAAGTGCAAGTGCTTTCGATAATTAACTTTAACGCCATACTTTCGTACTATTTTATTATTCCACAACCTTTTTCTACCACATAGTGGTGTAAGGGAATAGTAACTTTCACCCGGCCCAATCCGGTCTCGCTACTGATGGTACTTGCTCTGAACTTTTTGTGCATATGGGTTTTATTCCGGGGACCGTTGCAAGCGAATCTGCCAATCTTCATTCGCGTTTTTACCGCGAAATCAGGAGTTCGCGGACGGCGCCGCAGCCACTTGTTGAGTGGGGAGACCAAATGGTCACCCATCCACATTGACTACGTCCTAGCTACGTCCAACGTTGCTTAACTGCAGTGATCTTACGAGCAATGAGCTCCACAACGCGACAAGCCGCCGCTTACTTTCGTAACTTTACATGTTTAATAGCTGAATTATAATTTGTTTTGTATTTTATATTTTGGGTAATTGACCTTCGATTAATTATAATTTTGTTTTTATGTGATCATTTAGTAAATCGAGAAATTGACTTAATATTTTGTGATAATGCTTAATTTCAGCATAAATCTTCATTAATTTGTTGATAGCAGCGCCAAAAGTTCTATATTTAGTTCTATTTATTTTACGATGGTGATAAGTTAATTAAATTAAAATGCGTGATAGTTCTGAAACATCTTCAAATAACTAATTAAACTATGCATAAAAATAAAATAAAACTATTCATTTTACTGTTTGGCAATAAATGTTTAATTTTTTTTATTATTTGTATTCAGTGGTCCTTCAGTCTGGATCCACATGTTTATTTGTAATTGTACATATCACATGTTGTTGAGATTTCTTATCGATATATTTTTGTTGTTGTTGTTATTGTTGTGTTGTTGATGCTGTTTCTTGTAGTGTCTGATTGATGTGAATTGAAGTTGTTAGTTGTGTGTGTGTGTTGTTTTTGTTTTGTGGATTGCGCATTGCGATTGTTGAATGGTGACTTTTTCTCGGTGTGAATTAAGAGTTTGTGAATTTGTAATCAATGTGAATTAATACAGTGATTTTTGTGTGAAGTTATTTATTTTTAATAATAAATTCACTCTTGTGGGGTGCCCACCCCGGGGACTCGAACTGCGTCCGCCTGCGTGGTAGACTGAAGCATCAACTATGCTGCCCAGGTGGGCTAAATGTTTCATATTTATTTGATAATTTACACTTTTTTATCACGTACTGGGTGAAAATAAATTTAAAAGGCATATTATAAAACTTAACACCTTCTAGGGATATGAAGATGAATGTTTCATTCATTTATGCCATATTCTACAGAAAGCATTATATTTTCTCGTTCTAGAAATACCCTCACATTCAAATATTATTTGCTTTAATGAGGAAGTACTCGGAAATTTGACCGAGCCACTGATTTAGATTTAAATTTCTGCCGGTCTGGCTTGAATAAATGTTATTGCAGTCTTTGTAGGAAAGTTCATTTACATGCAAGAATTTAAAACAAAATATGTTTTTGTTGTTAATACTGATTTTTCCCGGATTCGATTCCCGGTGGGGATGCATAGCAAATTGAAGTCTTCTTCCTATATGTATTAGCCTCTAATATGACTAATTACGTTAAACAAGAAACAAGAAACTTTGTAGCTGCGCCACGCATCCTCCATCTTATTCGAAACCACTTCGATTCAAAGTCTTTAACCGGTCTTAGTATATTTTTCTCAATCAGCTAGAACCATACAACCAGAAATACATACAGAGGCATAAAATATATACAGATGGCATTGCCAATAATAATATAAAGAGAAGAGACACGACTGCAGCGCCAAAAATAGCTATCGGATGGAAGTGAACACTACGCTATTCAATTTTATTTTTAATTAAATATAATATATTAAGAAGCCAACCTGGGTAGCTTAGTTGGGCAGCACCTTAGCGTATAAGGCCAGCGGCCGAGGTTCGAGTCCCCGTGAGGGCATCACACAGTATGATTATTTTTCACACCCTCGTCAACGCACATATTCATGCAAACAAACATAGACAACTTCAAACACAACATTCAACGTCATACATCACTGTACTGACGTTTGGAACTCACTGCGAGATCTACTCTCCACCACAACAACAACATATACATGAACAACTCACACCAACAAACAATTGTATAAACACAAACATACTTGTAAATAACAACAATACAAAAACATACAAATAAAAATAGAACATATCAATGTCGGAAAGACCCATAGAGGCGATAGACATTAAAGTATGTAATATTATAATAGTAAGAAAAAATAGAAGCTTGTAAAACCTTGTATTTGATCCTCAGACCTGGGCATCGACCACATTGGTCCTTCAGCCTGGGTTTTTATTTATTATGTATTTATATTACATGTTATTATTGTGATCGTGATGTTGTATCATGTTTATTAAGTGTTGTGGGTTACGCACATTTGCGATTGTTGATTTTGAAGAGTGGTTGATTTCTTGTTGTGTGGTTGTTACAGGTGTGGATAAATGTGAATTTTTGTGAGTTGTAATTATGAATAATGGGTGCCTACCGCGGGGACTCGAACTCGTGCGCCTGCATGGTAGGCCCATGCTGCCCAGGTGTGACAGAAGCTTCTTCTTCAGGGTTTTCCAGTTAAAAAATAAATTGAAAATAATATTTGGTAATGCTTGATGGAAGTATAAGAAATAACATACATTTACTATGACATTTTAACACCTATTTGGTTGTGCCATGTTTATTAAGTGTTGTGGGTTGCGCACATTTGCGATTGTTGATTTTGGATGTTGATTTTGAAGAGTGGTTGATGTCTTGTTGTGTGGTTTTTACAGGTGTGGATTAATGTGAATTTTTGTGAGTTGTAATTATGAATAATGGGTGCCTGCCTACCGCGGGAACTCGAACCCGTGCGCCTGCATGGTAGGCCCATGCTGCCCAGGTGTGACAGAAGCTTCTTCTTCAGGGTTTTCCAGTTAAAAATAAGTTGAAAATAATATTTGGTAATGCTTGATGGAAGTATAAGAAATAACAGACATTTACTATTAAATTTTAACACCTATTTGGTTGTTTGGTTGTGCCAGGTATTCAGTGAAAAACTGAAAAATCACAGGCTATGATCTCCGTGCAGGTGACTGTTTCGACAAAAGAAGAGGGCTTAACAATAAACTTGAAGTACCTTGACAGACATTTACCTTGGATTAACATAGATCAACCACAAATGTTTGCAGGTTTACAGTAATATACGTAACTACTAGCATATGATTCTGATGATTTTGCTCGCGCCTGATCAGATATTTATAAGGATTTAGTTGTACTTAATACATGTCGAGAGGCGAAACATATATTGCACAAACACAATAAAAATGGTATAATATTCACAACAAACAACTCGACAAATTTTTAATACTGTTTTTCTAACCGCCGACGCGACGTTTCAATCCATTTTTATCAAAACATAATTGTTTTGCGTTTTATCTTTGATCGCTTGAATAAATCGAAAAATATCTATTTCTATTCTATTTATTTATAAACATTAAAATACGCATATTACTATTCAATTATAAAATAAATTGTTGTTGATTAACTATAAAACAAAGTTTTCAGTTTCAGTTATCAGTTTGTTTTGCATCGGCAATAAGATACAATTATTTGGCGAGGAGTCTGGAATGAAATTAATGATAATGAATTAAAGTTTGCTCTGCATACAGAATAGTACATTTCTTGTTTACCTGTACTTTTTTGGTTATATACATTTTATAGGCGGTTTGTAATTAGTTTTTCCCCTTCACGTACAGAAAAACTAAATTTAACCTGAATGGAATTTACCTTTTTTTTCTACAAAAGTATACAATTAACAGTATAGCCCATCCACGTGACACAGCGGTATGTTCAATGACTGCTGTGTGCAAGGTCCCGAGTTCGATTCTCGGTAGAGATCCACAGTAAAAGGAATTCTACTTCTTATCAATAGTATTAGCATCTAATTAGTCATATAATTACTTGGAAGAAGAACTGAATAGAGCTAATGAACACAGCAATCAATGCTCGATAAACTAATTTAAAAAAATATGAACCCATTGAAGAAATGTCCCATTAATATTCCATATATACAACTAGCATTATTAATTTGGAGGAATAATGAAAATGTGAACGCAACATGTATGGTACAATTCATGGGTCGGCAACCTTCTTAGTTTTGATGCAAACTATCCATATGTTGAATAATATAAAAAAAACTTTTGGTCACAAATATGTCGCAGCAGGGGACTCCCCAATGGGTTATGCGTAATCTGAAGTGGGTCACTTTGTAAATGAGTCATCAGTGAGTTTCCGCGAGTCATAGGTTTCCAACTGCTGCTATATATATAGTTTTTCATCTAATATTTGGACTAATTTACCATTAATAAGCTAAGTGTTTTGCAATTATAATTGAGTAAACTTTAAAATATTAGAAATAATTTGTAAATATTGACTGATGATTTCAATTCATGCGTTGTTTAATTCGCTTTATATAACATTGGTGATCGGTTTTGAAAAAAGATACATTATACACTGCGTACTCTATACAAAATGTAGTTTATTTATGTTTACACCACTTTTTATGCGCATTGAACAGGGATCAGCATCCCGCCTAACAAATTTGCACGACTCGCGAAACATTCTCAGCCCCAAGAGGACTACCAAATGAGAATTTTAGACGTGGGTTGCGCACAAGGAGGAGACCCGACGTCGGCCCCCGCCAAAATAATTTTGCATTTTTACTGTCCCGATCAAAATCACCCTTGGTATAGTACATTGTAAAGAGCTATTGTTCTCGTCCTGAAAATTTAAAAAGTAATAAAAAAAAGCTATATTCTGTACAGAACTGCATTAATCTAACTATATATAAACACGTCCAAGAAGCAATGCCCGTAAACCTCTAATATAAAATTAAACACTATAATTGGTTCGTAAAACAAGTACTCCATCGTTGTTAAACTCGCTAATGCAAATCCACCGTATTATTAAACATGTTATCGCGCTGGAAAATCGGTTGCGGTTCCCGTTTGCGGACCGAATGTGTGTGACTAACGCAAAAACCCCCCTCGACAGTGGGTAGATGGGTGAGAAGTTGGGGAAGCATTACTAATATTGATTTTCCTTATCCTCCCGGAAAGCATGGGAACATAGTTGACCCGGAAATACATTTCCATCGCAAAGAAAAACAAGTTTTTTCCGCTTCGGAAGCAGGAAAAGTGAATGTTTTTTAACTCGTTCGTTCAATCCTGTTCTCGTGTTTCGTAATGCAAACTGTATGAAGCCATTAAACGTTGTATAATTTCGATTACATGAGAAAATTATCGATTGCGAGTTGGGAGTAGACCAATTCCAGTATGGCACTCGAAGGAATAATTGACTGAAGAGTTTACAGCGCAAACCACTTGAAATCAATTTCGGCAGGCCGACCAACAGCTGTTGGCGCTGCATTAACGCACCGCACGTTTTGTTGCGCTGGGAGAATTATGAATTTAATTTTATTCCGTGCCACGTGTGTGTATGTCGAGTTGTAGTAGACTGTTTGCGACTATGTGATCTAAATTTATAAATTTCGTTTTCATATTTTTCTTTTCTCCAGTTGCGCTGGGCAGGCAACAGCGCTGCATTTTGTACGTTTTTGCAATTTATTTATAGTGGCTGCGAAAAGACTGCCTTCGATAGTAAGTCGTCCCAGGTCGCGCTTGCTGTTGGCCGTAAAAGATGTTTAAAAGTCGACAACAGAGCTCCTTAACCTCAGCAAGTCGATTCACTGCCTGTGCACTGGCGATTTGCTACTGGTTCGCTCGTTTTTTGCTGTAATAGGGCAAGCATTTTATCGCCATATTGAGATGCTGTTTATACTCTCTTGGGAGTCTATGTGAAAATTCACGATAAACACACAAGCAATATATTGCTTTTTATTTTAGAAAAGGAAACGTGTGTAAAATATACTGGGGATTGTAAATAATTTTACAATCGGAAATCTTGAATATACGGATAAGAAGTTAGCAGTGATCTTTCTAGCCGTCAACTAAAATGGTGCTTGTAAAAAGCAAGACAATTTGTGATATTAAATTGTGATGGCTGATTTCCCAATATTTTATTAAAAGTCGACCTTGCTTTTGAAAATTTACATTTGATGACAAAAAACCTGACTTATTTTTTAATATAAAGACTTTTAACATGTTATTTTCTTCAAAAAAATCACAAATATATAATACAACGAATACATTGCTGCAAATATCATGGCCAACAATAGTGGGGACATCAAGTTGGCACCGCGATCAAACCAAGCTATCCACATGATAGAAAAACAATTGATTGTAATTTGCCGAATCCGAGGTCAGTGAGAAAAGCGTTTGTCCGAAATACAGAACCCGTTCAACCGAAGAGAAAGTAAACTTGTATTTCTACACGTTGTACGATGCACATTTTTCAGTATCGTTTTTGATTGAATTTTAAGAAATGGGTATCATTCCGTGCTCGTTGTACAATATATTCACTTTCTACTGCTGCTGCACAATGAACACATTTCACTATAGTTTTTGAGTAAGAAATGTTATACGTATCTCACGGATTTCCATTCCCCCACTGGAAGAACAATTTTGTTGAGTCAGTTTCTCATTCAGCGATTCTTGTTGGCAAGGACCTTAATTAAGAAGAAGTATTTTCAATATAAAATGTTCAGACACAATGAAATTGATTGAATTTTAAGAAATGGGTATTATTCCGTGCTCGTTGTACAATATATTAATTTTCTACTGCTGCTGCACAATGAACACATTTCACTATAGTTTTTGAGTAAGAAATGTCATACATATCTCACGGATTTCCATTCCCCCACTGGAAGAACAATTTTGTTGAGTCAGTTTCTCATTCAGCGATTCTTGTTGGC
>JAODAC010013184.1:0-23691 GCA_027575185.1 Mimaenictus wilsoni | reverse complement strand
TCCGTTTCCATTTCTCCTTCACAATTTGCCTCAGTATTGTGACACTCTCCCCTCCCTCTCCCAACCACTCCCTTACCATCACCCTCTTACATCCCAAACCATTCACCCCTTCGCAGGCACATAGATGCTCCCAGGTATCCACTCCTCGACGTAACACACATTCCATATATGCGTTCCCCATCCACACCTTTCTTCCTTGTTCCTCACTCCCACACCTTGTGCCCTGGCCATAACCCGTTTGTCGTCGGCGCTCATTCTTTGCTTGGTGATATATTTTGGCTTCTGCCCGATGATCTGTATTAGCCTGTACGCGGGGTTATACGAGCTGTTACTTATGTTCTCCTGGCGCTCCTGTTCGTCCACCTCTCGACCCCTTTCACGCACCATCCATTCCCTTCCCGCAATACTTCCTCTACCCCTAATTCCGATAAACCAACATGCTCATACTCCTACCTTCTGTCCACCCTCCACCCAATTTATTTTTAATATTATATTTTCATATTTAATATTACAATAATCTCATTGCTGCAAATAGTTTCTATATCTTAATAACACGCATGTTCAAGGGTGTCCGTTTCTGCGCAAACAGCTGTTACTGAGGATTTGGACGCAATGGGCGATATCAATCAATCTGAAGAGTAAGAAAAGCCGGAGAAGAGGTCGGTGAATTAAACCAAATATAACATTGACAACAAATGGCGTTAGTTGCCATAAGGTTGGCAGCCTGTTTGCAATAGTTCTTGGTATTACTATGGTGCTATTTCTTATCGGTGCGCGCGTGCCGTGACTTTAGAACCAAATTTTTTCCCAACTACTTTAGCCTTTCTAACTTTCATAGAGTTTCCGACCTAGGAGGATCTCTTCCTGTCGCGAGTCATATTTGCTTTCATCCAAGGCAGGGTTCCCCAATTGACCAGTCCATATTCGAATTTCCCCCTTAACAATTAAATTACCTCCTTATGGTGCATGCTCTCCAACTTTGTGAAATATAGCTTTAGAGCCTAGTATCATCTGATTAATATATTTAAAAAGAGATGAAGCAAAGTTGTAAATTTAATTGTATTCTTTTAATTGCCTTCCTGGGTAGCTTAATAGGTAGCACCTTGGCGTATCACGCCGTTGGACATGGTTCACGTTCTTAGGACGGGCCCCACATAGGGTGAATATTTTCCTCTTCACATTCGTCAGCCGATATACACAAACTACTTCAAACATTCAACTTCAATACACCATTCAACTTCAATATTCAACATCATACACCTCTCTGCAGGAAACATTAACTCACTACGAGTACTGCAATCAACAACAACATACAGCAACAATTCACATCAACAACAAACTTCCTATAAATACTTACAAAATCATGAATTGTAAACAAGACAAACAATAATAATAAATAGAACTTATCAAAGACGGAAAGACCTTCAGAGGCCGATAGACGTTACAAAAATATGCGATTTTTTTAATTTCATTGTAAAAATAATTCTAGACTCTTATGCCTTTTCCTATATTTTAAATTTATAATAATTGATAAAATTTATAATAGTGGTTAATAATACCTTTAAAATTATAAAACAATACCAGGAAATATACAATCTGGGATAATAAAATATTCCCTGGCAGTTATGGAATAAAAAGCCTCATTGTTTCATGTGCAAACTAATTGCAGAGTAAATAAAATTTAATTTTTCTATTCTCAAAGCATTCATCCATTCTCCGTAATCCATCGTCATACTATTTACTCCCTTAATACCCTTTATGTGCTTTATTGTCTTTGATAAAAGTGCCAAATTGCACCATAATTCACAGTGAAAGACTTAATTTTCCATCGTTTGCGAGCTCCATTCTTCTATCTTCATCTCGACCGCGTTTTTTGCCTTCTGCCACACTCGCCAAGCCGGGAGATTTCTCTATTTCAAAACGAAATGGATTTGATTTTTATAGCAAAGTAAAATCACTATTTTCCTCCCGATCTATTTCCTGGCAACGGCTATAAGAAATCGGGAGAAAAAGTAAAGGAAGAAAGCCGAACTTGAACTCGGAAAAGAAACAAAGGAGCGGAAAAAAGTTCTTTATTATCAGCCTGTAAATCGTCCGGCAATATGTCACCTGATCCGGGTGCAAGTTTCGGAAATCTTTCCCCGTTTTCTTCGTCTACAAATGGCACGCTGTCAAATTTCTTTCGCATGCACTTCGCGTGCACCGCTTGTGGGGACGAGGGGCGGATGCAATATGCTGGTCATTTCTCAGCGTTAAACCCTCAGTCCCTAAAACACCTTGGACCCTCAAACAACAGACAAGATCAACCATCAAATCTCGGCGATGGTATATGGGGACACGTGTTACATGGTAACTGTCACGTGGTGTCTATATTACACGAGGGGTGTAAATCGGATGTGATTTACACCCTTCTTGGTAGTTGGGAAAAAGGGAAATGCATCTAGAACCGATGAAAAATAGGGTATCTCTAGAAATTGGAGAGCTCCATATCTATATTAAGGGTTTTCGCTCATAGCTGATCAAGTTTGTTGCAATTTAAGGTTTTCGTTTTGTTGGGGAGAAAATATTTTCAAACAATTTAATTTAAGACCATCTAGAACATTGTCCAACACCATCGCTTTCTCAATTTACTTTGGAAATGATTATAAAATCATACATATTTTCAACGGTTTGCTGGAATGAGTTTGATTGGTGAGTCTGAATTTGGAAAGGAAAGTACTAAGTGTACCCGGATTTATCTACCAAGGGGAGTGTCCCTGTTGGAAATTGTTGCAAGGCCACTGGCGGGACTCACTTTTTATGATGAGATGGTGCAAGAAAATTAGACGACTTGCAAACTAAATCAATGTATGTTAAAACACATGGCGGTGCATAAAGCGACAAAATGGCGGTGGAAGTGGATGTAGTCGATTGGCGAGACGATGTACGTAAAAATACCAAAATGGTGACGGTGAGATGAAGTACACGTTTAAAGACGATATGACTCAACTGTCGATTCAAGACGAGACGATAGATTGCTGTTAACAGTCAACTCAGTACTCTCTGCTTTACGTGGCTATGGCTAACAGGAAACCAGTTAGTTTGCGCGAAGTCAGCTGCGCAGGTGCATGCGCCAAAAGGTATGCGCGCGGTACAAAACATTCAAATTAACATGTAACAAAAATGCCGCAACAGTCCCAATTGTTTGCCTTGGATTTGAATAAAAATTATTGTGCGTGTAGTTTTTCGCCGTGACTAACTATACCTCTAAAACTTCCCGAGAACTTTCCAGAAAGAAGATTTGAATTTGCTTAAATATAATATGTTATTGCATAACATTCTGTATTCAGAATACAGAATTCAGTATTCTGCTTTTGCGCCACCAGTTTTCGTTAGGATACTGCCGAAGTATAAGAAATGAGCGATGTCCTCATCAGATGTCGTCACCGTAATGAAGATCGCAAAGGTGCGTCATCGTTGTTCATTCAGATTTCCATCTTTACTATTTTTCATGCTGGCGACAACATGGGAACTCGCTATGCTTTTCTTCCTGAAGTACCCGACAGGTTGCTGCATTGCACAGTTCCTGTAGGAGTTCAACTATTTCCCCGATATGTCTTGGACAATGTAGGATTTTCCATATGATGGAATATAAGAGACTGTCGAAATTCCTTAGGTTGTTCTATATTGCTCCTAATCTTGATTATTTGATTTATGCCAGATCGCGTTGGTCTGAAGCCTGCCTGGGTGTCTCGGAGATGGCCCTATCACTTCAGATATCATCTTATGTAGACCATGTCTTATTATGTCATAAATAATGTTCCAAAAATGTGCATTAACTTTGTTTAAGAGCAATTATATAACCATTATATGATAATTTCACGTTTTTCACGAATTCCGAAACGCGCAGAGGAAGAACATGTATATCCCATATTTCGGTCCTTTCTCTGGCCCGTCAGACTCCCAAAACTATACTCCTTAAATCCTAGAATTTTATCAACTATCAACTCAAAATTTTTCGCTGATTAATGTACTATTAAATGCATTAGCTTTCCATTTTAGATTATTAAGATATCTCTGTTAGTGATCACCGGTTCCAGAACCATACAAAGACCCTTATAACCTTCTGGTAACCTTAAAGAATAATAAATATATATAATGTATAATAAAGAATAATAAATAAGAACTGAATAATATTAGCTTGAAGTATATAAAATGTCCTGAAAATGATTAAGAATGTCCTATGTTATTGTCGGGTATTTTTGCCTCATGTTGATATCTGACTCTAAAAGAGCAATTGGGCTAGGGATATCAAAAAAGTATATTGACTGGTGCAAATGGGGGCCCTTGACTCTCAGCTCGAATGGAAAATCTCCCCCCTCAGTCACACCCACAGGGGCTCAATTGTTCGCGAATTTTACTTTAGACTCGAACAGGGTGAACCTCTCTTGAAGGTATAGGGGGTTATAAGAATTTAAGAAAGGTAGTTAAGATTGGGTATGGCGTCTTCGGTTTCACGGTTTTGTATTCTTCTCCTGTAAGTTGTCGTCCGGACATACATTTCTCTATCTCTTATAGCCATGGACGTTTTAGCCTATCCCTTTTTCTTTTTTCACATGGTGTCCAGTTCTTTATTGGTTTCAGGGGTCTTTCTTCGCCTATCCTTTCTACGTATCTGTCTCTGTACCTTCTGTCGACCTCGATGACTATGTCCGTGTTTACTTCCATCAGTACTGGATCCAAGATCACAAAAAGCTTCACTGTCCGCTACACTGTAATAAAAATTCCGTATAACTCTGTGAGAACTTCAAAGTGTATTCCTGTTGGTCTTTGATGTGCCTGTAATATTACGGGCCGGTTGAATAAAGCGTGCTAAAAGTGCCGAAAATGATTCGGGGCGACATCTGTTGGTGAAAATGGTTAGGACGCTTAATTAACGTCTTTGCCGGCTTTTTACATTGTTTTTGCGGAGAGTTGACTAATAAGGTCACTGGCTCTATTCAAATTCTTTTCAATGATATTAGTCGTATTGTAAACTAATATAACTGATAGTAAGAACAGATCATTTTTTCTAAATCGAACATAACGCAGCTTTTCTGAACAACCAATATCTTCAGAAATGCTGCTGAAGTATTTTATTTATTTGTGAAAGTAATATGGACGTATAAATAGTTTTAAAGGCTGCTAATAAACGGTTACAAAGGCGTTTCTCGATCCTTTCGATACCAAGAATTATCGATACTTTCTTGAATGTCGACATTGGTATCTGTATGTACCGTTATAGAAAATGTTCAAGATTCTATATTATAAAATTTAAAATCCGAAAAATCGTAGAATTAAGTAAATAACCAAAATGGATAAAAAGAATCTCATTAACCAGCAAACGCTAAAAGTAATCATAAATCTTTGCAACACATCTCAGGGCACTTGCAGTTTTGAATAGTAAAAATGCGCACGCGCACCATCATTAATCATACTTTTCATAAGAGCGTAAGTTGCGACGAGATAAAACAGTTTTGCAACAACAGCTTGCAAACGCAGGAAGCGTGTGCTGTTTGCAGTGACGTCGTTATTGTTTTAAAACTTTTCCACCATGTCTTGGGATAAATAAATTGCAGCTGTCTACGCGGATGGCTCACCGCTCACCTTCGCACCGGCGAAGGTGATTAATGACATTCGCACAAGTTAAAAGAAACCATTACGTTATTACGCTCCGCGTGATTAATAAGAAAAATCCAATTTGCGTGGCGAAACACGGGCCACTGATCTTCTTATCAATATTTGCGCGTCTCTGGCGCACTTGGGCATGCCTTGGGCGTCGTGTTTTAATTCCGCGGAATGTCTAAATTTGAAATTCCCGATTTTTTTTCGTATTGTCTGTTTACCGGTGGTGAGAGTGAGAGTGGGAGTAGGAGCGGGAGCCGTCGACAATGGCGACATTTATCATTTTCGTAATATGCGCGTAATAATGTTATCAATCCTTGAATTTTCCTCTCTTGGCAGAGCGGCACATCTGGAATATGCGTGGCATATTTGAAATTCGAATAATGCGTGGAATTTAATATGTGCGGCGGAATGAAAGTTGCGACATTGCCACCCCCCCTTGCCTCACGAATGGAGGCAACCTTCGCGGGCGTAAAAATACCCAAATATGCTCGGGATATGCGAATTGGAATTGATGCATATTAGAAGGCGAATGTAAATGTTGGAATCCACTCGTTGGCGGCGGTGGGGGTGGCGGAAGAGGCGTTGAATGGTGATGGCGGCGCCGGCATCGTCTTCTCTTTTTTTCCCTGTGGGTGTACGTTGCGGTTGGAGGTTACGTGATGTGGGAATGAGCGATGCGCACTTTCCACATCTTTCACCTTCAATAAAAATAAAAGCCTTGATATCGACGTGTATCAAGTGTGCAGGGCAGCACGTGGCAGAAAAAAAGGGACGCATCGGAACAGCTTTGGGCGACATTGACACATCCGAGAAAAAGGGAAGCTCGGGAAATGCTCGGAAATAAAGAGAGGGACAAAAAATTGATATCCGGAAAAAGTGGAGGTAATTCCAATCTCCAGTCAACGTTAAGGGCATTTATTGGTTATGAGTTTTCCTACGTTGTTAGGTTAGGTCCGCAGGTTTTGCAGGAGATACAAATTTTTTCGGTCATGTAATCCTTAAAAATATGAATGAATATTTACCGAATACTTATTTTGGGAACATAAGAAAGGGAAGACATAGAAATCACTGATTTGCATTTTAAATTAATTGCAATGAAGCCAAGAAAGAAATTTGGACTCTGACTCGACATAGAAAACTTTTTAGAATTGTGCAAACTTTTGTTTCAGAACTGAAAAAATTGTACCTAGTCGCTGACTGCCAGTCTTATCTCTTGTCTAAGATGATATTGAGTGCTATCAGAGTATTGCACTCTCGGTATTCCTATCCTGGAACAGTAGAAACTAAATTACTTTAGGTTAATTACTACTTCAGGTTGCTATCTTGAGTTCTTCGTGCACGCTGGTTTCTTTCAAGCTGTCCTCTCCTGATGAATACCACTCTGGAGAAGGTTATCACAGCATCTCACGTTTTCTAGGTTGCGATTATTGCAGCGCCTGACCCAACGCGCTTTCTAGCCTTCCTCCCATCGTCTGTTCCATTCTGTTATGTTGTTGAATGACTCCAGAATTTCCCTGCTATTGTTATTGTGAGATCTCTGATATCGGAAAGAAAGATTGCTTATTAGTAAATCCAGTGGAGTTACGGCAGCTTTCACTTCTGCTCCATCGGTGGGCACCGTGGTGTATGCTCATACCACTCGCAGTAATGTTTCCCGGGTCGCGTTCTTTCTTAGCTGGGTATTGTCACAGTAGGTTTTTGGCGTCTCTACCAAATGTCGCATAAGGTAATACGTCTCTACTAAATGTGATGTTACGGGTTTTGGCATTACCTTTACCTTAGGTTGCTGAGAGGTTTTACTTAGTTCAAAGGTGTGAGCGTTTTCTCACATGGGGGTTTTCTAGGGGACTCGCTTGGCTTTACTTAATCGTGCTCGACATGCTACCGTGTTTACCGGGGATAATTATAAATGGTACTTACCACTTGATGACGGACATCTCGGGAACGTATGAGGACGGCACAGAGATTCGGCGACTGGGGACGGCGGACAAGTTCGGTCGGCTGGTTGGCTGTAGAGTTGGCGGTGTGCTAGACTGCTAGTCTGTCTAGCTAGACTGGAGGTGGCTACGGTGGTGGAGTATTCACGAACTCACAGATAGTTTTAACGTATAAAAGTATATTGATTTATCAACAGAACTATAAGTACACTTATAAATCTCTTTACAAAACAAATAATTAAAAATAAATAAATAAATTAAAAATAATGAAGTTAAAGAGCGCGTGATCGGACCGTACGGGGTGACTACCACGAGTGTCAGAATCGTCGACCGATTTGCAACTGCTTAATAACGACGAGCTACCACTCAAGCAGCTACCCAACAACTACTTATGACCCTACTGCCCCTCGGTCATTTTAATATATTCACATTACCGTCTACGCGGTGTCGTAGTTTTCGCCATCTCCATGGCGCGTGGTACCACTTGTTTTTCCAAGCATTGCTCAAGGCACGTATGCACTTGCGTTTTCCGTTACTTGTTTGTTCGTTACTCTTATTGTGTGGTGCACATATTTCGCCCGCGCGCTTTGCTTATCGATACACCCATTGAACATACGCCACCTAAAATTATTTCGGTTTCCTAAATTTACATCCAATCTACACAAAACATGCCTTTGGTCTAAATTTTCCAGAAGTAATTTTCCTGTTATTTAATATGAATTTCTTAATCAGCTTTTCGCATTCGCGACAGTACATTAGCCTCCAATATATCCAATCACATTGAAAACGAATTGAATAGAACTAATGATCATAGTATTCGATACTCGATAAATTAGAAATGTATATATTTACTCCAAATAATTTTCGAAACCTTTTCATGACACTTTTAAGGAGGCAAATAAAGCAGAACAACCCCAATACATTTAATATTAATTTAATATTAATTTGAAATCAAAATCATGATTACATGAATGTGCTTAAAATATACCCAATTGTAGATCTGCCTTTCATTCAGTAATATTCGAACACCTGCCGCAATTGGTTGAACTTTAATTAAAAATCGTATTAAACACGTACGCCCTCGTTCGAAAAGCGCATGTACGCGAACAAAAGGCCCCTGCTGAACCGAAAACAATCGCAAAACGTTGATGTTGATGTTGGGCGAGTGCTAAAACAAAGCACGTGTTCAAATTCGCAGCTATTGTTTCCACTTTCGGCAATAGGTTGACGCTCGGGATGCGTTTACGCCTCACTCGAACCGCGCGCGCATCGTGGGGATGAAACGATATTTGGTTTTAGACATCCGGCGGCCATGTTAATTAAAATATCACCTGCTGAGCCTCGGCGAAATTTGCTAGCTTCATCATCAAAAATTTGCAGGCATTATGGGTATAAGCTGATAAGTTTTTTTTTTTCATATTTCCAATTTACATTGAGTTTAAAATTCATACTTTTATTATTTTGAAGTATGATCAAGAGATTTAGGGCGCATTTTAGTTTTGTACATAATTTTTTATAAACTGGAAACTCTGTAAAAGTTTTTATGATTTACAAATTGTTATTTGATGTTATAATATTTTAAAGAGAGCTTATTTTTTAAGCTTACAGCAGAGATTATGTTAGATTTTTTTACGATGATTTATCCAGAATATATATTTTTTATTCTATTTGCTAAAACTCTGTTATATGATCATGAGCTCTACTTAATCATTTTCAATGTAAGTAGTCACATTAGAAACTATTCTTAGCCAGAGTCAGATGTTTAGAAAATGATCTGCTCTAAGAAAACAAGACCCGGGATTTGTGTTCGGAGCAATTACTAAATTATGGCAATAGATTTGTTGCATAACTAAATTTTATACCTAAATAGTCATAATGTCTTTTGAATGAGGATAGATATGGATAGTGGTCAGCAACCTTTTAAATTGGCTGAGTTGGCATACTTAATTTCCAATGTTATTCGTAAAAATCACCTATTATTTCTCTTCTAAACGGCTTATTATAAGATCAGCGAAAAGAAAGCGAGTGTGAGTTAAGGAAATTAGTACTAATAAGAGCGCCATAGAGGCGGTATATTGGTTACCGAACATGCAACGTTAGTTATTTTCACGAATATAATACGAGTATTTTCTGCTATCGCTATAAACGCTGTTAGAAATTACAGGCTATCAAAGCGGAAAGGCATCAAAGCGCGCACATACAGCAGACACTCTCAGTTATGTAGTATTATGAACACATTTCTTTACTGACTTGCCTAGAAATTCATGTTCTACCAGTACGGATATAATCACTCATGGGATATGTATTCCATTTCTTAATAAAAATCAGTAATGAAATGTGTATATTGACTAATAGGAGTAGGAAAAGAAATATGTCCAGTGACGCTGCGGTCGTGCGTCTCCACCAAATGTGGCGTTCGTGAGGGTTTTGATTTATCAGCGAAGCGAAGCTAAAAAAAGAAAGTCACCAAATATGATAATATTGACACGGTCTATTACTATCTTTACACGATGCCGTGCAGTTCCCAGATATGAAGACTGCGATTTGGGGTGGAAGTTTTTATTTTATTTTATGAACTGATTTGATATTAAATGTTGAAAACATGAACATCAGAATACAATAAGTGGGTAATGGATTGTGAACGTCTAACTTATTGTACCTCAGCAGAATAACTAATATTATTGTAAATTCTTCTGCATTAAAAAGTCTGGTTTATATTGTCAATGTTATGATTATATAAGATTCAAATTTAGGAGATGTGGAATTTTGGAGAACTGACAGGTACCACCATAGTTGTCAAAGGTTACAGTTAACCCTGGACATGAAACGTTTGACCGCGCTAACAAAAAACGTGCTTTTCAAAACCGCGTTAACCGAGTGTTTCCTGCGCATGCATTTAAATCGACCCCCACCTCACCCTCGGGGGGTGAGGCTGAACTAAATATACCACGAAAATTTTCTCCAATGGAATTATTACTTATTGATTATCTTTTTTTTTCGTAAAGACCTTAATTCTCAAGATATTTGATGTTTTCACGTTGAAAAACTCATCCCATATTTCTATGGATCAGGTTAAAAACGCTATAAAGAATAAACTAATAAAACCGTTTCATAAATCAGAAAAAATAAATTCACTTTCTAACTTTATATCTCCCAAACACAAAAAAATCAATTTTTGTTTTAATTATTACGCCGAACAGAATTGAAAACAAAACAAACAAAAAATCCAATCCCAGACTGTGAACATCCTGGAAAATGTGGAGACAAATTGATATATAAGGTGCTTTTTGTTGAAAATGCGGAATATGCAACGTGTTGTGATAGAAAACGCATATCGAGTTCAATTAAAACTTTATTTGCCGGTGCGCGCCAATGGTGGCGGCGCCGGGCGGTGGACCAGGGCATATACCTACATGCGCTCGGACCCGAGCAGTGCGCGTACACTATTTACACGTTTCCACTTTCATGCCATTGTGCAATCCTCGTTGTACTCGCATCTAGCGGGAGTGCTCTTGTTATAGATGCACAAAAGGTAATCCAAAGCATGCAACTGTAAAACATGATACAGAAAAAACCCACATGCAACAAGGATAGGGTTTTTTTGATCAAACTCCCTTTTTATAGGAGAGGTTCAGGACTATTTAAAGTCATCTTTAACGTATACGTTAATTATGGAGATAAAACAAACATTGGTGTTGTTTCTTTCTTCGTAAGTAACTTCATAATTTACTTTTTCCTGTGAGTCGGTTAGCATGGTTGTAAGGTTTGAGGAGAGAGTGAGTAGAATGGAAAGCGGAAGATTGGTGAAGGATATATGGGAATGGTGTGCTAGAAGTGCCAGAAGGAAGGAGTATGGGACCATGTTGGTTTGTCGAAATTATATAAGTAACCTTTATTGGCATTCGTATGCACTTACATCCCACTTCACAATCCCATTATTGAATACATCAAAAGAAAATAATACTAAATTCATACTAAAAATAACAAGTAAAACTTAACACACTAAATACTATCAAACAAAATTGAATAAATGAATACCATTTCAACAAAAAATAATCAGACCCGCTAAACTTCTTTCGAACTTTCACTCCCTATCCTTATCCCTCTGCTCGGCGTTTTCCTCCTTCAATCCCTAGGTACCTTCAATTTGACGCCTCCCCGTAGTTGGTGGTAGGTAGGAGTCCAGATCGCGCTGTTTCCTTCCGCTTTGTAATCACCTTCAAAATTGCCACCCCCTTTCCATCCTCACTCGGCCACTCTTTCACTCCCCTTTTTTTCCCCTGGTAATCACGCGCCCACTCCTCTTTCATTCCTATACAATCACTCCGAACATGCTCCCAGGAATCCCTCCCCTTCCACATAGGATACACCTGATATATTCATCTCCCATCCACACCTTCCATCCCCTCTCTTCCGATCCACATCGTGCTCTAGCTATCAGTCTTTTATCAGCCACCTTCAGCTCTCTATCGCCAATATATCTGGGTCTCATCCCGATTGTCTGCAGTGCTTGGTACAGTGGGTTATATGTGCTTCTTTCGATACAATTCTGCCGCTCCTGCTCCTCCACCTCCCCTCCTATTGTTCCGACTTTCACGCTTAACTCATTCCTTATCAGCAACCTACCCACCGTCACCTCTGATAATCCTACCGCTTCATACCCGTTTTCCCTATCACTAGCCCATGCACTCGCCGACCTCCTTGCACAATAATTCCCAGACCTATTTAACCAGCCTCTCATCATCCATTCTGTTCACACATTCTTCATATCTTGCAACCCTATAGACACTCACCCATCTCATTGACCGTCTCCCTGTTTCCTGCAATAGCATATAACTTGGTGTGGTTTGTCGGAATTAGCGGTAGAGGAAATATTGCGGGAAAGGGGACCGTTGGAATGGTGTGTGAAAGGGGTCGTGAGGTGGAAGAACAGGTGCGCCAGGAGAACATAAGTAACAGCTCGTATAACCCCGCGTACAGGCTAATACAGGACATCGGACAGAAGCCAAAATATATCACCAAGCAAAGAATGAGCGCCGACGATAAACGGGTTATAGCCAGGGCAAGGTGTGGGAGTGAGGAACAAGGAAGAAAGGTGTGGATGGGGAACGAATATATGGAATGTGTGTTATGTCGAGGTTGGGTGAATACCTGGTAGCATCTGTGTGTCTACGAAGGTGTGAATGGTATGGGATGTGAGAGGGGGATGGTAAGGGAGTGGTTGGGAGAGGGAGGGCAAATTGTGAAGGCGAAATGGAAACGGAGGAAAGGGATGACCAAATCGAAAGAGTGGGATGAAATACCAAGGATGGCGAATGGCATATGTAGAGTTTCCGAAAACCTGAGTATTTTCAAAAATCATGATAGTTGCACATGTACTTTATTTTGTCTTATTGTTATGGATTATATTTTTATTTTATTTATTTATTTTATGAAGTCTATTAGTGGTAAAATGTAAAATGGTGTAAAAGATGAATGCCAATAAAGGTCCAATTACTACTACTACTACTTTTTCCTTTTTAATTTAATTGTTTTAGAGGTTTAAATTTTAGAATTGCTATGTTTAATTTCCTGGTTATGACTTTATTTTGGGTATATTGTCACAGCCCTCTTACTCGACTCTTCCGAGGGTACCGTGTATTACCAGGATCAGGATATCGACAACAATGTGGACTGTTTGATATTCTTGATTGTCACTTGTAGCGTATTGACTGCTGTTATCTATTCACTCAATTGCCACGAAAAGGACTAAGGAAATTTCCGTATTAAACAGGATTTCGTATACTGAACCTTCCGGATACAATAGGTTTCACTGTACTATGAACCAATATTTTTCACATTACGACAAATCAAATTTGAAGTATAAAGAAAAACAAATTAAGAATTCATCCAAGCCGGTTCTAACGTATTTTGGATTAAACCGGAGAGTTGTATTCGGCGATACATCAGACACATCAAAGAGTTATAGGTTATATTTTCACTCGGTTGCGGTTTATAACCTGCAATGAAAAAAACAGAAAGGTTGCGGATGGGACAGGACACTGCGACGTGGAAGTGGCGGCGGTGCTGGTGGCTCGGCGTCGGTGGAATGGCATCATGGATGGCACGCGTATTGCGGCATCGCCAGGAACGGCAGCGGCGGCAGTAATGGGCTCGCAAGTCAGCAGAAAGTTATTGCCATCGGCTGCAATCGTAGCGCTGCGGCGGCGAAGGCGGTGGTGCGGTGGCGTTTGCGAAACTGCCGAATCGACGCGACGGAAAGTCGCATGTGTGGGTGTGCATCGCGACGGCGGCTTTCTTGCCTAACTCGGTCGCTTCGCTTCCGGCATTAACTTCACTACGGCTTCCGCGGGCATATATCAACTTAAACTATATCGAAATAAAAATTGCTTCCCGATACGATGGCACCGCGGCAAAAGCACAACCGCAGCTAAATTACCTCAATTCAGAATTCATAGTTTCTTCCCTAACCTTATTCCTCCTTTTTTCTCATTGGTTTTACTTAAATATTTCTCAGGAAAGAGGAAAATTGGAAAAAGTATTCACAAGAGGACAAACCTGAATAGTTATTCGTTATTAGTTAAGGTGAAAGTAAAACGTTTTTGGTAACCTCGGAATAAAATTTTGCACAGGCGGTTTGGGGCGGTTTGGAAACACATATTTCGTAGAGCTAAACTCTCATGGAAAAACTTTGATACGGCTTTTGTTCGTCGTAAAGACGCTTCGCGGATCGTGATGTGCATACGCCTCGCGCGCATTTGACATGCTCGTGCCGATAACCATTCGCGTTGCTGCCGCCCCCGCGACTGCCACCGCCATGGCCGTCATTCCACATTCCTTCGACACGCTGCCAGCATGGTGCATAAACGTGTGGGGCGGCACATTGGGTCCTCAAAGGGGTCGTAGAGTCGTCGATGTTCGGCGCATCCTTTGACTTTTACTACCTCTTGCAAGGTGCTTCTTTGAAGAAACGCAAAGTTTTCCGGGTTGTAACATCTTGTATTACGATCGCCAAGTTTTTTTTTTGTTCTTTGAGCGATAAATAATTTTATAGGGAAAAGTTTCAAGATCGAATATATGAAATATGGTTGTAATAATTAAAATGTCTTTGAAATGGAAGATGTTTTACATAGATTACTTTTTAATTATAGGCAAAATCCTAGTTTTCTATAAAAATTTTAAAGAATTATGAGACCATCCAGGCAGAGTGGCGCAAAGTTATGTTCGATGATTGCTGATTACAACGTTTCAGGTCAATTCATGACGACCGAGTAGGTCCAGATATCAACCTCGTGCTGTAAACCTTTTTTAAATTATTAATCCTGAGCGGTTAACGCCACTAGCACTGCGACCAATCTGTTGGTAATGGAGTTTACCTTCGAAAAGACTAGACTCTTCTTGCTAGACTTCCCGTCGTCCCATTGACGTAGAAAACGCCCAAAAGTGCATGGGCTCCTGAACAGAATGAACATAGACTGAGTCCCATGAACATTCTTGAAATTTATACCAATATGTTAAAAGACCCAGGCAAATCCAGGTTAGATTGGGGTATCAATGATGAAAAAGTGAACAAACAATTATAAACGGGGAATTTGAAAGTCAGGACAACAAAAGGCAATACGTTACAAACTTCTTTATTTCCTATGGATTTATACTGTCGTTTCATATTTTCCTGAACCTTGCACGAAATATTTTATGTTCATAAAATACAACACATTCCTTTGCTATATCTATTTTGTTTTTTTTGTATCAGGATAGTATCGAATTTCCTAGAATAGAAGCGATACAATTAATACGTTGACAGAAAAATAAGAAATGCACGAGGATGTTGAAGATCAGCAATGCACTGAGCGGATTAGAGTAACAGGCTGAGGGGGGTCTGAGCGATTATCTTCGATTGTAATTCCGTGCCAGACTCTGCAGGCAATTTTTTGACGGTCACTGGTGGATACGGTATGTCAAATAAGGCACCAGGGTTAGTAGTACCACTTCAGATTTCCTTAATATCAGTTAACTCTCCAAATAACATAAGGTTAGGTATCCGGAAGAGTCACAGCACGTCGCCCAAAAATTTACGGCAAAGTCAAGCATAGAAATGGTCAGAAGTGACAATCTTGCGAGGGTAGAGGCAAAATGGAATGAATGGATTAATTTTACATAAGTGGACCAATCCTCCCCTCCCTTCGTCCGTGGCCTTTAGAACAAATCTGAATCCAAAGAAAACATGTGGTTCCCAGTCCTTCGACCTTTCCTTTTATGGACTACATAGCCTAGCAGCCGAAACAAGGACTGCTGTCACTTTTGTACACTCTTTAAAGTATAAGTCAACGAATAGGATCCACAGAATGACTTGGAGCAGAAAATTATATCTGGATATAACACGTCTTGTGTTTTAACGAGTTTATTTCAGTATTTTGATAAGAGTCGTTTACTCACAAATGTTGGAGCATTTCAGGCCCTGCTAAGTACCAGCAGGCAGATCGTGGACACGTTTCGTAGGCCAACCTGTACCCCTAGTAATAGAGAACAATCTCAAGGGTGAAAGAGAGAAATGAACAAGGTAAATTGTTATTGAAGGAGAGTCCGTTTGGAAGAGAGTAAATAGTGGTAAGATTTCTAGATAGGGCAGATGGTCTTACAATTAGTGGTTTGTATTTTGTCTTCTTGTTCATTTAATCGCCTAGTTGATGAGCGGACATACTTGTAAGCCTGTGTTTCTTCCACTTTAAGCATATTAATTAATTTTATGAGGTCAGCAACCTTCCTAAAGAATAATCATATAACAACAACTAGATATATTAATGCGCTTGCCTGAGCGAGATAACCAAGTGGGGGGATACTATGCTCCAGTGGGGATCATCAACTAAGCACTTTCCTAGTGTCCCCCGATATAGTCTGTCTCAAACAGTACGGATCTACCTCTTGGAAGGACCAACTACTATCACAGTAAAAACATAGGGCAAAATGCAACGGTATTGATGCAATCGGATTTAATGGCCAATGAATATAATCATGTATCCGACTGAGTTCATCGTCTTGAAGAATACCTGCTCCCCTTTTCATTTTTGTGTATACGCCGCAACACTCCTCTAAATGTCTGCAAGATCCCAGTAACTATGAAACCTTCCAAGGGGTCTGTAACAATATATTAAATCACTCCATTTTTTATGAGATGTTTCATGTTACTTCTATTGCTTACTTACACTGTTGTTTTATGGTTTCTGGCTTGCAATAGCCTCCCCCTGACTCCAAAAATATTCCCATCAGAAAATTTTCAAAAGTTCATTAATAATTCTACCTTCGAAATGAAGATGTAATAAAAAAGTTAATAATATATGGCTCTCGGTTGAAGAAAGGAGAATCAAGTGGATCCCAAGTTGGGCTGAATTTGTTGCGCAATACTGCGCTATTCTATTCGAATCCTCCGAGCTGTTTTTACCTTTTCGCATTTCAATAAAACATTCGCGTACGCCTGACCCATCCGCACTTTCACGCCGGCATTCACAAAACCGCCTCCCGCATACACACACACTCACGTTAACACACAGGCACACATTCAAGTGGACTTTACAAGGTGGAGGGTTAACCACCCCTTCTACACAAGGGTTTATTCAGCACGAACGGACGCTAGTGGTTTTTCAATAGGATCATAAAGTATTAAAACTCCCCTCCCGTACGGTGCTTGTCTCGTACGGCTACAGCTATAACCGTCCTGAAATCGTCCCCCCTGTCGCCCCCCCCCATCCGCAATGCCAGCCGCCGGCTATGCAACGTACCACGCCCTCCAAAAGGGGTAGAAATATGAATTGGTTATTAAATCAGGGTGGTGCAAAATGCGGTCGGGCTGGACACATCGGGTGGGATTAATAATAAAAACCGGCGCCTGCTTTTGTCTATTAATCTTTGATGAGCGCCGGTGAAATGGGGGAATCCCATCGAGAGTGGATTTACTGGAATTGTGTTTATTCAGATATACGCCATATACCCAGGTATAATATAAATAACCAAAAATAGCCGCAGGCTCTCCAAAAATAACAACGTCTAAGGTTATCATGGCGCTGGAGGAGTACTTAATTATGTCCCGTTAATTAAATATGCTTCCTGCTCATTAAGATACAAGACGTATCCCACGGACATGGCTTTTGACAAGCCTTAATTAATTCTAACCCAGATAGCTTGTTACGCTCTTATTTTAATAGCCAATATTATGATAATTATGTTCTTTGATCATTAATTTTTATACCAAATTTCGGTATTTTCAGTAACATTTTGAAATGTTGTAAGTTTCGTCGTTGTTCAAACACATCTTAGACAGGGCCATTAGCGCATATCCTAGTTAAGGCAAATATAGACGACAATGATCATTAGACAGAGGAAAAGTAAATATATTAATGCGAAAACTAATAACGCGTCATGCGCTAGCCAAGCGCTGGCCATGCATTGCCCTTTAGCCCTAATTAGTGTTAGAATTTTTGTATATATACTGCAACTATATTATGAAATAAACAGATTCAAATCAGCCTTGAGCCGAGTCACTTGTATCTCAACGAAGAGCCTAAAAACCTCAGAGTTCAATTTCTCCCTCATACAGTTTGTTTCTCCGCGGCCCTGCAAACCGCGTTTCACCATCCTCGAGGCGACATCATTCCAGCACGAACCAGTGCCTCAAGAGCGGACGAGCTCTTCACCGTACCGGCGCCCATCGTCAGCGGTGTGTGCGTACACAGTCGTACAGCGCGAAAGTACCAAATGGAAATTGACCATGATTCTTTTTAAACAAGTACTTTGAATGATATGTGTTCTTGAAATGAGAAATCTGATGATCCAATGAAATATACAGAGAAAGAAATTATTGCAGACGGCCAGCGTCACATGTCTAGATTAAGATCTCAATTTTTCCACTCCTAAAATATGGAAAAGGGTTGAACCTAGGACTTGCAGGTCTGCATAAAAGTGTACAAAGCCAGACCGCATTGTTCCTCAAAGGAAATATATGATGGAAATATTCGACATATATGCAAATCTGATCTTTTAATAAAACTATAAATAGAACCATTAATCTCTAATCGCTGTGGAATCTTGGCGGTACGAGTACCACTTCCAAAAGCAACATATATTTCAAAATGTGTTTTAGTTGGGATAATATGAATTGTGAAGTGTGTAGCGTACTAATTACGCAAAGGTCCCAGGTTCAATCTCCGGTATCACTAGAATTCTATCTCGGATTCCATAATTTATTAAGTTCTTCTGACATCAACAACGTTGTGGGCTACTACCGACAGTAGCCTATATTGAGCCAAAAGCCTAGCTCATTCTATGTTCTTCTCATGGCAATACCACCCAACCAAACTGAACCTTTGCCTTCCTTTCTGTTCTGCACGCTCTTACGACCAGTAGTTCCCCCTGCTGCTTTATTGGCCTTCCTTTCTTTCATTTGAGCCTTCAATATTCTTTTAGGCAATAGGTTGTGCTCCACCCTGAGCACAATCCTTACCCACCTAAGTTTCTGGAGTTATTATTGTACCATTCCATGTAGGGTATTTCAAGAAAGGTGTTTCTGTTTGGAGGTAAGACAGATTGTAGACAGCGTGGCATATTGGTAATTGATAGGCATTGCAACCCAAAGGTCCAGGATTTAAATCCCTGTATCGCTAGAATAACATCTCGCATTCCAAAATTGCTAAACTCCTAACGTATGGGGAAGTTGGATCGTGGACCTGCAATCTGTCACCATAAAAATGCGCAAAGGAAACCATGCATGGAGACATTATTCCTCAAAGAAATTATGGAAACCATAATACAGATTAGCAGATCTGATCTATTGATTCCATTTTATTAGAACCTATCATCTAAACTTTGATGAAATAATCGTTCCCGTAAAATATTGATGGCGAAAAACAAAATTGTATACTGCGATCGTTGTTGTGGACTAAAATAAAACAATGTTGGCTATTCTAAGAACAGTGTTTCAGTAGATTGTAGGTGCTGAGATCTTGGGTTCTAACCTAAAATAAAGGTAGGGTTTGGAGTGAATCGTGTAGTGAGATCGGATTGGACCGAATAATAGCTACTAAATGGCTCCTATGTTCCTCAAATGAAGGATGGAACACATAAATTAGATTAGCACACCTAATCTTAATACCACAAGAAAACCATTTTATTGAGCCCTTTAAGTCAATATTTACAAACTAATAGTCCCCGTAGCATATTGATCATACATCCGGTGCCAAAAAGCAAAATTTGTATCCTCCGGTCGTTGCCGAATAGTAAGATCATGATCAAAATGAAGGTAATTAACAGTAGATAGATCTGTCACTGCAGGCCAGTTAATTCCATTCAATAGAGGATCACTTCCAACTGTAGGATTACTAAAAGCAGTTGCAATTAAAACTTGCAATTCCTAAATGTTAAAATAGAACGTACTTATACTTTACAAAGTTACAAATCATTCTGTTAAACTGTGCTCGCTTTAGCCAAGTCTCGCTAGGGTACGTTGGTCCAACTACATCTTCCTGTGTAATGCTCTCCAATTTCCATGAATAGATTAAATCATCGGCATGGCCCACGAGATCATGTAGTTGATCGTTCAGACGTCCCATTGGACTAGCATAAGCAAATTCTAGTACATACATTGGCGTGGTGGATGTTTGCTTAGGCTGGACTAACTCAATGAAATATCTTTGAGGAAAATACATGGCCACATCATTAGCAAACTAAAATATGTTTAGAATAATAGGATTAATTTGATAGGAATGGTTGAATTATACCTGGATATATGTAGTTTCTAGTTGAGCTGCCCATAAGGCTTCATAACCAGCATAGTGAGATTTAATTATACTTCCCACTAAATTGGGATTTACAGGTTGCATTCCTCCAGGTACTACCTGTTCATTTGTTCTTCCACGAAAAATATCTGCCACTGTAAATTAGATAGTCGATAGTACAAAATGGAATATATTATTATAAAGAATTGGGACGTACATGGGGAAAATGACAGCATTTCATAGTTGGTATTAGAAATCAGCAAAGGCTTATTCGTCCAGATATTACCTCTCTTCAATTGTTGAAGTGGTTCAGCAATCAAGAGAGCATCTGGATCACTTGGGTCTTCCATAACCACAGCTGCATTTAGAGCACGGGTTACTCCTGTTGTAATAAGGTCATTTAAACCCAAAGTTAAAAGATCCTCTATTTCTAAGTCTTGATAAGGAAGACTTTTCAAACAAGCTACCTGAACCTCTTGAGGATCATTCACTGTAGAGATACAAGTTGTTTTCGTCAAGACATTCATGTAGGCCGCCTGAGGATTTTTCTGTAGTGCCCACGGGGCAATAACCTGTCCAGATTGCATAAACACGGACCGGAACAGGTTCGCAGGCAAACGTTCGTTAGCATGCCATAAACTGGAAACCAACACGGAACCTGCACTTTCCCCATAGATGGTCACTAAATTAGGGTCTCCTCCAAAGTATTGAATAAACCTCTGTACCCACCGAAGGGCAGTACGTGCGTCTTTCAAGGCGAGGTTTCGAGGTATTATATTCCCATCAGTAACCCATCCAAAAGCACCGAGACGATAGTTGGGCTGTACGATAACTACACCTTCTTGTACCAAGTACTGTGGATCGTAGGTATCTTTTCGTGAAGTTCCAATGATAAAGGCTCCGCCATAAAAAAAGACCAAGACCGGCAGCAGTGCAGTTATAGGTTGACTAGGGTTTATTGGAGTTGTGACTGTTAGAACCAGGCAGTCTTCACTTATACCTCCTGGATATTGAACATCACCAGTTGGCTGTGGGCAGACATAGCCTTCAACTGTACAATCGCGTGGTGTGGTCCATGGATCTGCTAGTTGGGATACCTCGAAACGACCGGCTTTACCATAAGGTATCCCAAGATATTGGTAGTATGGGGTTTTGGTGTTGGGTGTTTGAAGAATCAATCCGTTGATTGGCCCAACTCCTGGTATATTAACTTGAGATATGGCAGCTTTACAAGTTGAAATTAATAACGGAACAAGGGAATTCCACAACATTTTGCACTGACGAGCTATTATGCCCGACTACCTATTTATATCCATTTTGTGCAAATATTGTTTTAGTACAGAATATACAGAACATTCAACATATTGTACCTGCATATCATATAAAACCATTCTATTTAACTCCATTCCAATTAATAAATTTATTACGTGGAAAACAATTTTTTCTTCAAGATGTGTTCAATTAAGTTATACTAATCATTTACAAAAAGAAATTATTAAGAAACAAACCTATAATATTCCTGCCAGATGCATTTGTCTAGGTTATCTTCAGACCGTGTAAAACATTTACCCATCATTAATATAATATAAATATCGTTGTTTACATTGTATTTAATTCGCTTAATAAATATATCATTAAATTGTAAACAGTATTTGCAATTATTTTGTTATTATTTAAGACTTGTTCTGATGTCCAGCCTAGTGTTGAAACAACCACAAGGTCCCGGGTTCGATTCCCGGTAAATGAATTAATAATATAATTAGCCTCTAAATTAAAATAATATTAGCTTTATCTTGTGCCTGATATAAAAATGAAGCTGCGCTTATTTGTGTAGCATAGTCCTTTATATTGACTGCGGTTTCATTGCCGATAAAGGTTCCAAGCACATTTTTAAAAATTCTATAAAGGGCAACCTCAAAAAAAGATATTTATTGCTACTATTTATGATATTTAAATTTTCGGATGAGCAGACCTTGCCCAAATTTTTATTGTTTTTCATAACATTAAGAGTGTCTGGAGTGTGTTGGCGTTTGCGTCCTTGGTACGCAAATGGCAAAAAAAATTGATAAAACAACAAGAAATACATGAAAATAAAGAAACAATCACGGACATTTGTTGAAAAACAACATGCAAGTTGATAAGAACTTCATCCCTGGGCGGCATATGGAAATATTGATATATGAATATATGGGATCTACGAAAAATCAACGCTGTAAAATCTACGTTGTAAATTCACCGCGGCAAATGCACCGCTAAGAAAAATCACCGCTGGTTAAATCACCGCGAGTAAATTCACCGCTAGTAAAATAACCGCCTCTTAATTCACCGCGAAATAAACACAGTTGCTCAAATAACGTGGATTTAGAAATGACATTTAAGATGCATCTTTACATTCTTGTGTTCACGATTGCGAACGAATGACTGAACTGTCCGTTTTAGACTGATACTCAGAAAATGTAAACATCGGAAAATGGAGAAACAGGGAAATATAGTAGAAAATTCATACAAATGTGAAAAGTGAATATTAAATAAAGCAATGAAACGCACATACAGAAAAATAGTTTTAAAAAATCTCTGACGAATACCATAAATGTAATCGCTTTCTACTTATTACTTCTTTTTTTCCTTATTTGAACGGGCATTTTAAACGCATTGCCAATGCAATGTCTCCTGAATTTCGCGCTTAAGTTGCAATCATTGTTAAGGAATCCCTCGCAATTAATTAGCATATAAGTTCAATCAATAACGGTTTGATAATTAATGAGACACATTCACGAATGTGTAGAGGAAATGCTGAGCAATTAACTGCTTAACGCTGATTGTTAGTTCTGTGAGAAACACGAGCACCAGAATTGTCTGTATATGTATTCATATTTCACACCCGTGTGATCCTACCGTAAAAGCAATCGTAAAATGACTCATATAAGCTACATGCAAATTTTCGATTTTGGAAATACCTAAAATAGACAGCTAATTTTTAATAAATCGGAAAGGAAATGCGTTAATGCATATTTCAAGTAAATACCTCGTAATGTGTAAGATATGGACACAAAATAGTTTGATTGTTCCCATATAAATATACATTGCGACGGTGCAAATATGACCATATCTCTGTTGAATTTAGACAGCATCGGTAGAAGGGCTCATTATTTGTTGATGTATGAATCAACAGTGCATCGCAAGATAAGAAGTGTCGATGAATTCGAAAATATTTGTATTTATATTTGTATTTATATTTGTATTTATATTTGTATTTATATTTGTATTTGTATCTGTATCTGTATCTGTATCTGTATCTGTATCTGTATCTGTATCTGTATCTGTATCTGTATCTGTATCTGTAT
>JAODAC010013173.1:0-23705 GCA_027575185.1 Mimaenictus wilsoni | reverse complement strand
TCGATGCAAGGGACATTGGGAAGCCATAAAGAATGATGGATTTGACAAGGGACACGATTTTGGAATTATCGCGGGTGCTCACCGGATGAGCTAAAGTAACAGTTGAAACATGATAGAAAACAGATGCATGCTCAAGAAGTTTGACTTGAAATGAATAGACTCATAAAACAGATAAATGGTGACAGTGAAAAATAGGCCTAGAAGAAATATAATATTAAGTTTGCTCTGCTCTTAAAAGAAAATAAATTTTTACTTTAGTTAATAGCCATTCATCCTCAAGGCCCTAGACAATCGTGTACGACCTTCACAACAGTCATGCACGAACTTAAATCAAAACAGGCTATAAATGACAACGCAATCATGCGCGCAGTAGAATCACTCTTCGCACCTGGACAACCACACTTCTCGGAAACCTTATCCACTTTGGAACGGACTATCCAGCCATTAAACAGCGTTAAGCTGATAAAAGTCGCCCTTAGTCTTCGAGTCTGCAGCTCCCCAGGTCATGACCAAATACCAACAGCTATCCTAAATGTCATTGCTAGAACCTGCCTTTAATAAATGCTTAGCAGAAGGAGTTTTTCCAGCCATATGGATAACAGCGCTGCTCATCTGGATCCCTAAGCCAAAGAAAATTGAAACCATAGAGGTCTCTACTGCTCACTCACTATACATGCTAAATGCGACCGGTAACATGTTTGTCCACTTGCCATGTATCGAGACTCACAGAAGAAACCGTCTTAACTGACAATCTATCACCGAATCAATTCGGATTCAGGAAAGGAATCTACAACTACAACGATGTGCAAAGTAGACAAACCGTGTGTCAAAGCAAACAGCACCTAACAGTGGATCTACGTATAGTGCGACCGTTCGTGCGACGAACTAGGCTCGTCAAAATGGGTCAAGGGGTATTGATGTGGGCAAAAGCAGTTATTCGGAGGAAAAAGAGTGATAAAACTCCAAGGTAATGATGGTATGGCTAAGGACGCGATAAAAGTTACATGTTTAACCTGCATATGCAATACAATAATGCCACGAGTGTATTTTGAAAATTTGAAGTTTCTAGGTCCAAAATAAAGCGTTATATCTCCTTTTTGATATCTCCACGTTGAACCCAGGAAGGAAATAAGTTTTTACATCAAATGAAATTAGTTTAGAGAGTGGCATATAAATTTGTTAATTTCATGAACTAATTCAAAGTTACATCAATAGTCTCCTATCTGCCCTTTTCGAACACCTTATTTCGAAAGGACACATATACTCTGGGGAAAATCTAAAAGTTATATATGAGGTCACCAAAGGTTATAGACCACACTCTGGAGACTATCGCCAGTAAGAAACAAAAAACACTGAAAATCAAGTTACTGTGCTAAAGGACAATAAAGTCTTAATCGTATGGCATATTTGTAAGTTGTTGTTTTTTTTATATAAATTAGGTAATATTTTTAAATTTCATATGTTAATCATTGAGTTTCGAAATACCTCGGATGCACATTGCTAAACCCAACCTTGTGTGTTTGTTCCTAATACAACCACATAAGGCACATAAATGAATCATTTTTGAAACTATGATAAAAAGCCGACAGTTAATATCTATTATATTAGTCACATCCCCCAATTTTAGCAAACACTGATCTCGGAAACATATCCGGATGGTAACGAGTGGAATGTTATATAAATTTAAATCATTTAGTATCGGTACGCATTTAATATCGTGATATTACATTAGTATGAATATTGAAAGGTCCGAAAGTTTTAAAAATGGGGGAGGGCACCACAAATTGTTGTTTAAAATGAGGACATGAACCTAAAAGTTTGGAAACCGTTGACCCAAACAAATCCCTCATCTTATTCAATCGATAAGAACGTCGAAAAAACTATATCAAAGGAATATACAATGATATATATTCAAAACCTACCCACTGGTTGGTGAGGATTGTGAAAAAACTGGTAACTCATATCATCATATGATGTAAATTGTAAGTGTACAACACAACGGAAGCATTAGAAGATTTGGTAAAACCAACACGTTGTTCCTGAATTTTTGTTGCACACAGTTCAAAGGAAAAGCTGGGCATGCTCTTGGGCGCAGCATTGCCTGTAAATTTATTCAGAATATCAATTAAAGTTTTCATTTCAGTTATTTCTTACAAACTTTTTATTTGCTTATAATTACAATAAATCTCAACATCTAAGATATCACAAACTTCGGTGATTATTTCTTCTTCTTCTTGGCAATCTTTGCTGCCTTCTTCGATGACTTCTTGAAGGCTCTAATTCTCCTTGGGTGCATCCAGGATGGGTATGAACCATGTTGATCTTTCAAAGTTTTCGGGTTGAAGTTACGCTTTTTCTCATCAGTTTCCATACTGCCCTCGTCTTCAGTTTTTGTCTCGGTATTGGAAGCAACATCCTGCTTCACCTTCGCTGCATCGAGCACAGTTGCAACCTCAGAGACTTCTTTCATATCCACTTCATTTTTGGTATCATCAATACCCAATATTTTCTTCAGTTTAACAAGTTCTTTCGCACCATATCGAATACGTTTCACAGCACGGCACTGACGTTGCCGTTTACTTCTCAAACTTTTAGCCATTGAAAATTATAATTTGTGATAAGAATAAATAAATTTACAAATAACTTGGAAACTTGGCAGAATGCAAACGATTATTTTGAGGTTAGATCAGCAAAGCATGCCCTGTTCTGCGTCGTTTATTTTGGTGAAATTTACAGGCAACCAAGTGGACAAACATTCAAAACGTAGTAGAAATTGAAATTCTCATTGAATCCAAATTTTTACTGAACTAATATTTTAATAGAACATGGGAACAGCTTTGAAGAAGTAATTTAGCAAATGTCTAAATATCTCTAAATGTACTTTTATTATAGGCAACCGAAATATCGCATGTTATTTTCTAAACCGTTGCAGCTATCGAGCTCTCGATGTGGTTACAAGACTTTTTTCACGAAAATAAGTCGTTTAAAAAGTTCGGAAATCGCATGTTATTTTCTGAACCGTGGCAGCTATCAAACTCTCGATGAGCTTAATTGACTTTTTCACGAAAATAAGTCGTTTAAGCACATCTAAACATGATTTTCTCTGATATTTTGACTAATACATGCAAACAGTTCTGATATCGCATGTTATTTTCTGAACAGTTAAAGCTATCGAGCTCTCGATGTGGTTAAACGACTTTTTTTCACTAAAATAAATCGTTTAAGCACATCTAAACAGGATTTTCTCATTTTCCCCATGTTTGAATAGAATCAATACGGTTGAAAATATGGGCATAATTCGCATATAATCGCGATTTTTAATTTGTAAACTCACAATGTGTGTACATATAGAAATTATAAGCTATTCACCTTTAGAAATGCAAAAAATGTTTAGAAATGCAATTGCAGTTGTCGCATTGTCTGACGGTTTTTGAATCATTTTGACAGCGTGCTGTGAGTGCACAATGCGCCGAACTTCACACCAAGATTCTTCTAACTTAATTTTCTTTACTAAATTAAATGTCGTTTAAATAATTCTATTGTTTTCATAGGCAATATTTCATAAGCAATATGAATTATTGCACCTAGCGTCAAAAGGGGGAATTAAAATATGAAATTAAAACTTTGGATTTTAATCATTCCTAATATGTAAATCTTAGAATTCTCTTTCATGCAGTGATAGATTCTCTATTAAATGTAGTTTGTTTTGTTATATTCGATAAGGACCAAAGATAGATTCTCAATCAATGCTAAATTTGACCAACAAAAGTTCACCAAAAATGAGTTTTGAAGTTTACATTTTTATTCGTATTTCCCACAATCCCATGATTATAAATGATACACCAATCTATTCAATGGGAAATTTGTTATAAACTCCTGCAACCTTTTGTAGTTTTGTTACTTATGTAACCTGGATAATTTTTAAAAACAACCCTAGGGAATTATTCTGCATACAGTGAGGAGCACAGACCACATTTCCAATTCTAATGAACACATTTAGATCAAATTTTAATAAACATTCCTCGATATAAATATAATCACGAGATGCAATTGTCGTTTTGTATAAAGTTACATGAATGAAAGCATTTAAAGACAATTGAGTATTTGGCATGTATTTTGACAATAACGAGACATCTGTTCAGATCATTTGACGTGAGTCTGTGTGACGCCATTGTACTTTACCAAGTTACATTATTCACACTTTCCATTATTTGCTTGGTTTAATCCTTGTTTTAATCAGGAAAGGTTGATAAGATTATATCCATAAAAGTAAAAAACATAGGTTCCTGTTTTATAGGGTCTTATTGCAGGGCTATAAAATGTCAATAACACTAATAATAAATATCAGATATTTTGCTAAATATATTTTCGTAAAGAGAGGTTCTACCGTACTTATATAAAGAAAAAACTTTAATTACATAATTCAATGCAACCAAAAATAAAACAGGCATTTCAATGAATAAAAATTTAATCTCAATAATATAAATCAACATCGAAATCGCGTTTCAATATGTATTGTCGTTGATTTACCAAGTTTACAATTCGTGTATGTACTCAACGTTTCAGGATCAGTCGAATCGAGTAATTTCGTAATATAAAACATGCAATACATGTCGCAGTAATAGTATCGTTAAAACGAGAATAAACAGTAAATAAATGAAGTAAAAACGAGCTTGCTAAACAGACAATTAAGATCACTTATACAAAACTATGTAGTGCACACCGTGTTCAGCAGTGCAACAAACAATAAGTGGGTCACAAAATATGTTTGTGGAACGTTGGTGTACAGTATGTTAATATGGATATGACATAAATCAAAACAGATGAGCGCTGCCTGCGTCTAGTGCTTAACGGGGCATGTATTGCACGTGCTGGGGCGACGCCTGTGTGTAGTTCTTCGAGTACGGATTACTCTGTGAGTGCGGCGGGTACATCGTTTGTGGTGGTGCACCATATTGTGCAGCCTGCTGTGATGGATACGGCATCGTTGCGTTGGGATAGTTGAATGATGGATTCTGACCCATTTCGGGTTGACTACTGTAGCTAAATTAGAAAAAATAGAATTAAATTGGTCCAACATATGGAGAATCTGAACATGCAGAGTTGCACATTGATTTCAGATGATTCATCTGACTTGGTATTATGAACTTTATATTATGAATCATATTAATTATTTTAAAATAATTGGTTATTTTTCATTTCGAAAAATAGAAGATTTGTCCAGCCAAGTTGCTCGATGTTGTGCTCTATGACTGCTGACAACAAGATCGAATCACGGCGGATGTTGATCAAAATGAATTCTTCTAATCTACGATTATTAAATTCTAATGTAACAAAGTACATTGAGAAGGAATTGCTTCCAAATAAAGTCGTTACCTGACGGACTCTTACCATTGAGACTTCATGTGCCACTGGCACTTAAGTCATTAGTAAGGTCTAAAACTTAGAAATAAAATCAGTTTTCACATGGTTCCCGCATTTTCTATTTCGTGATTCATCCCAACACTTCACTGACTTACAAACTGAGTAACAGTTATCACCGACAAGATAATTTCTGTGGTCACTGGACATAGCATCTGCTATTTTTCTACTACTAGTTTCCTTTAAAAATCGTTAAAACACTCGGACCCCACGTGGCTGCGCTGGGGTAACAACGGTTAACCTAATCTAACTATGGGGAACGACTCTTCTCAATAGTTAGGTTTATATGAATAAAATAAATATAATAAAATCGTTCCTAGGTCACCTAGGAACAAAATCCATAGGCGGACACCTATTTACTTATTTCAAGTGATCCACTTTGCTTCAGGGATGACCCATGGGAGCTCCATTTACGTTAATGGCCAAGAACTTCCCCTAGGACCCGTTTGAGACAACATCAAGGACCCAAAAGTTTCATTATTCAGTTTTTTTTTGTTAATTTGGACGCACATCCAAAAAGGAGCATGGGGTAGACCCGTTTAGAGGCCGTGGATCAAATTTGTTCCGAGGGGTTTCCATATAGGTGCAGCTATCTAACAATCGTGAATCTGTCAGAAGCATGTGTGGGTCAGTATTGACCCATATGGCATAGGTTATACAAATGTAATGCATATATAATTTTGTTGTTAATAAATGGGAATTAATTCATTCAGCATTCGCGAATGAACATCAATGGTGTTAATAGTTTTTGAAACTTTAAATAGACAATGGCAAAACTAAAAAAAATTGAAAATTACTCTTAAATATTATATTAGTAAAATCATGTTTTAAAAAGAACCATAAGCTAAAAGTTGTTGAAAATCATCAAATAATAATCAAGATCCTAAGCTATTGTATTACTGACACATGGATATTTGTATACTACTCAATCTATTTAATGAATGTCTTAATTCATTAAAGTTGCATAATTCATTAAAGCTATTTCTATAAACCAAATTATAATTATTTTGCTGGCCGCATATTGATAATGTTTTTATCGCAATTTTTAAAAAGTGATTAAACAAAATAAAAACTTACTTTGGCGCTTGATATGGATACTGCCCTCCAGTATAAGGGTTATTGGCAAATGTAGTTGGATTCTGATAGCCTGGTGTAGTAGTCCTCACAAATTGAGCATGTGTGCTCACTGCTGTGGAAGCCACAGTGGCAGCAACTCTATCGTGCTCAACTGTATCCTTTACAGGTTCCTGCGGTGCCTTCTCTTGTTGCAACGGATCAAACTCCCGTGGATTAACGGTAACAACTGGATGCGACGGTGTACTATCCTCTCCATTGGACACCGTAGTCTCAGTCATTGCCTCCTTAGTGGCCGGCACACTACCACTTGCAGTACCATCCAAACAATCCAGAATCTTGTTCACCTGATCCCTAATACTCCTCAGCTGCACTTTAATGCCTAGCACATCAGCTGAGTTGACCAAAGGCGAGGATTTCTCCTCTTCTTTGTCGTCATTCATCAAAATCTGTAGTTTCAAAATACGGCTGCATTGAATGGCAAACGAAAGGTCTGAACTGTCAAAGATTGTTATTAAGTCTCCATCTAAAAATCGAATAGGCATGTGATTAGAATTACTATATGCATTTAACTTGATGTATGGAAATACCTTCGTCCTTGTACTTGATAGTAATCTCATCCGTCGAAGACAGTTTACCACGAAACACGCGCTGCATCATCAACACCAGCTCGTCGTAGGTGATCGCCTCATTGTGGATCGGAATACGGCGGATATCATCACCTAATTGTACTTTGATGATCAGCTTACCGCTGAGATCCATCTCCTGTTTATTGCACTCCATTGCAGACGTTGTCGAACTCGTTCACGCACAATGTGTGTTTTTATTTGGGCTAGACCCCACTTGATTCCCTGAAGTGTAGCAACGACAATGTGTGTTAATGTAATTATCTCCAATTTATTCCGGCTTATCGATGGCTATGTTCGGTGCGGCGAAATGCAGTTGGGAAATAGTGCGTGGATAGAAACAACTGGCAAGCGACACAAACACAGTGATAAAAACACAAAAACTGTGACATTTTATTGCAGCAGCAGGAAAATTCCAGTTTTTTCCCTCATATAAGCAATTGATTAGGATTGGAAGAAGGTACCATTTGATGATAACAAAGGATATATAACAAATTATACAATATAACATAAGTGTTACTTTAACCGAATTTTTTATTTTCCCAAACAAAATGGTTTAAACAAATGAAATACAGATGTACGTTTGGTTGCAAGTATAAATATATTTAGGCAACCTTACTAACAAAGTTGTTTCAAGTTTCCTGTTTATTTTATTTGAGACTAGTAATTATAGACAAAATTGATTGCACAAAGGTCTATGGAACATATTTACATTAGTTACATCTCATATCACTTTGGAAAATGCAAAATTCAAATTTTATTTTGAAATAAATGCATAATCAATAATTATCATATATTTACTAGAAAGAAATCATAAGTTTCACCGTCATAAGTATAAAATAAGCAATGAGATATTTGTATTTACTCGACAAATATTTTTCATGGGCAAAATTGGACGGTAAGTGACAGTTGACATATTTGCCATTAGCCAAAGTTAAAAGAACATTACGCGACCGGTACCACATAGCGGCAAAATGTGGATCTAAAACATAAAATTCAAATTTGGTTCTAGAATATTTTCAAATCTGCATGTTATAGAATTCCAATTATTATACAAATAGATTCCTCATTTTTTTTTTGATATACACATTTCCGCCTAAATCTTAGGTAATTATAGAGAAATATATCGTGTAAAAAACAGTTTTTTTCTCAAAAAATGTGGAATTTTAGGTTTTTTTAAATATTTTCCATATTGCTAGGATTATAAAACTTGGACCTATCGATTCAGTTTTTCATTTGATTAGAAGCGTTATTATAACTCATGAAAATTGAGTCTAATTACGACGATGATTTCATTGATAAAAATATGGCTTGAAAATACTTCTAAAATTTCACTTTTATTTATATTTACTTTCCTTCAATATATACAAATCTTATACCATTCGACTCATAATGAAATTTGCCCCAATTTCTTGCAATAGTATTTTGAATAACATGTTTAGAAATCATGTTTTATATCATTGAAGGTTACTCTAATAATGTCAACATTGCCGATCTAAAAAAGGACTTGTTCTAAACATTTCATTTTTATTCACATTTTCCTTACTTCTGGAAGTATAAATCATACACCAATCGATTCAGCGTGAAAATTGTTTTAATCTCCTGGTACAGTGTTTCATTTAAATACTTAGAACCGATGTGAGAAGTCATAAAAGTTGAGTCTAATAACGGCGACATTTTCGTTGTCAGCAAAATGACTTGAAATAACTTCTAAAGATCACATTTTTATTGACATTTGCCACATTTCTATGTATACAAATTATATATTAATCGATTCAGAATTAAATTTGTCTCTAACTAGTGATACATCCATTCCAATTAATTGTCCACAGTAAATGTTATGGATTGTTGAAGTTGAGTCCATTTATGAAGCCATATCCAAAGGGTTCTTGAAGCACAAAAACACATATATCGATTTTATCGCAAAGAATACTCATGAAATGCTTATTTCATTATTTTTGGCCTACAGTTTTCAGAAAAAGCCATATGCCTACCCGTTGCTATGTCGTATTCACTTGTAATCATCTTTCATTCTCTCGTGACTTTCCGTATATGACAAGTTTTACTGTATTTGCCATCACAAATCATACACCAATCGATTCAGAATTAATTTGGCCAATAAATCACTGCCAACAATTTTTAGATGAATTACTTGAGATTCTAGGTAATTGTAAGTATATTCGGCAATAAGACTTTTGTGTTTTTTGGGTTGCATATATAGTCTCAAAAACATGTCTTAAAATTTACGAGATCTTAGCATATTATCAAACCACATGTTTATTAGAATAATATATTTTAAGAACAATACAATATTAATTTATATGTTATTGCATTGTAATAATATTATTTGAATATTCTTGAGTGTCATCTACCGGCCGTTTAGAAAAATATATACATCAGTCCAGCCGGTCAGTGCAGAAAAAAACAAAATGTTCAAGCTGTGAAGATCCTCCAATGTCGTCCGTCACCTATCTCTTAATTATTTAGCAGTCCACACCTGAACCGCCTCGATTAGTGTGCCCACCAAAACGTATACGTTATGGCTTCGCCCTTGGAAGTATTCGTAAACACGATAAGGAATCTATCCGCAGAGGGTAAGCGCAATTCTCTTCGCCCTCGCAGAGGTTATGTTTACCAACACTTAATTTGGCAATTTTTCGTTCTCTATTCTCTGCAGGCAGCTACCGTGACTTATGCGACTGCTTAACGAAATCTTGTGACTTATTAGCGAAGAATACACAGCATCTCGACAATGTGCTGGAGACGCTCGATGTGCAGCAGCATTCCCTGGCAATACTCGCGATCCTCTGTGCCAAATTCAACGCGCCCACGGCGACAGCTCAGAGTAATCGGTATGCTCAAGCACAGGAATTCATACTGAATTGCAATGGCGAGCATATTCGACTTGCTCCAGAGATGTGTAAGTTCTCCAATTTTTCCTTAATTACGTAATGAAATATAAAAATTTTAGTTGCCGAGCTGTGTCACCTAATAACTGGGTATTTAGTAGAACAAAAGCAAGCAATTCGAGGAATATATCTGTTGAAAAAGGCTATCAGTAAATTGCAGTTGTTCGACTCGCAGTTGACGTCAATTCACGCAGATCTGTGTCACTTGAGTTTGTTAGCGAAATGTTTTAAGGAGACTCTTAAAGTTTTGGATATTGATATCACTGGAATGTGTCAAGAGTCGTCAGCGAATCCTCCATTTGATGCGAAGCACTACTTACTCTATTTTTACTATGGTGGAATGATTTACCTTGCCGTGAAGAACTTGGATCGTGCGTTGTACTTCTTCGAGGTGTGTATAACGACGCCAGCGTTGGCAATTTCGCATATTATGCTCGAAGCCTACAAGAAATACATCCTTGTGGCACTACTTGCGCATGCCAAGGTGCAGACTGTACCAAAGTATGCATCGCAGGTGGTGAGTCGTTTTATAAAACCCCTTTCGCAGTCTTACCATGATTTAGCGAATGCGTTTACTACGAACAACATCCCTGAGCTCAATGCAGTGATTAGAAAGAATACGGATTTGTTTATGCGGGATCATAATATGGGATTAGTCGCTCAGGTTGCGGCGATGATGCATAAGAAGAATATACAACGGTTGACGAAGACTTTTCTCACGTTGAGCCTCGCTGATGTCGCGCTACGCATCGGTTTGCCGGGACCCAGTGATGCCGAGAAGATCATCCTGCATATGATTGAGGATGGGCAGATTTATGCGACGATCAATCAGAAGGACGGCATGGTGGTGTTTCGCGATGAGCCGGAAAAGTACAACGGACCGGAGGTGCTCGCCAAACTGGAGGCGGAGCTGATCGGCTGCATGGAGCTGGATCGAAGGATCAACGAAATGGACGAGGAGATTCAGGTGAATCCGCAGTACGTCAAGAAGGTGTCGGGCGTGCAGGACGATGATCAACCGAAGAACACATACGCAATGTGAACGGGCGGGTGCGAAACAAGTGTGGTGGGGAACGCCGCTCGATAGAGTTTCTGCTACGTGTGTTGACTGCGTTTATCGTTCGTAGAACACGGCAGTGTGATTTGTTTATTTGGTGATTTCTTGAGTTTCTGATGTTCTTTTTTGTTACTTTGCGAATGATTTCCACGAGTTATGGCGGCGGCATTATCGGAGTTACACTAAATATATGATGAATAAACTTTTTCAATGAGTTTGTTTGACTTTAATTCTTCTGCATATATCTCAACAGTTTAAATTGATTTCGTGAATTGAAGTACATATTTATTTGCAATGCGGTTGATTGTACTCATTTAAAGAGTTTTTTGCTTTCTTTCAAGAACTGTGCTCTTTAAATAATCTATACCTTTAATGTATACTTTTGGAACTTTTACGGAATGATGGTCCTCTTGCGACTTTACTTCAAAGTAGTATTTATCTTGGCATGGTAGACGTCGGAGAAGGTATCACGCTTCCCATTCTATATTCATCTCAATATTCATGGGACTTTGTCAGTGCTCTAAGAATGCTGAAACAATTTACCAAGTTGGACCCACTTGTAGCGAACCAAATTTTTTACACGATAGTATCGCGGTCTTCTGGGGAGAGTGATCTATTCAAGACGAAAGTTGGGTAGTAACTTAAGTTTATTCAAAAAAGTATCTTAAAACTAACTGCAGGGTGAGCCTCCTACCACACACCAGTTGGAGATATTACCCGTTCTCACACACACACACACTTCATACCACCAGGTGACTTATTCTCAACACCCAATGTTTTCGATTGAAGATACGGCGACCATTACCGAAAACCCAGCCATTTCATAACATTCTATTCGCATTGCGAATAACTTAGGACACTCAAACCATCACCTCAAATGCTATTTTTATTATGCAACGGCTAAGAGTTCACAAAAAAAAAAACAGACTAAACCCCATCGTCAACACATTGCACACCAAGTAGTCAGGCACACATAATTAAGTCAAATAATAAACTAATCATAACATAAGGGGAAGAAGAGGGTAGGCCCAGGTCCGCAAGGCTAGACGAAGTGGAAAGAAAGCACTAACACCATAATTTGAGAAAGATATGAAGAATCCAGGGTTTGATAACCCCTAGATAAATATGATCAGCAAACCTGTTACCGCGAGGGTAACACGTTTATTTTTTTATTTATTCTACAACCTTTTCTACCACATAGTGATTTAAGGGATTAGTAACTTTTTCACCCGGTCCGATCCGGTCTCGCTACTGATGGTACTGCTCTGAACTATTGTGCATATGGGTTTTTTTCCGAGGACCATTGCAAGCGAATCGCCCAACCTTCGTTCGCGTTTTTACCGCGAAATCAGGAGTTCGCGGACGGCGCCGCAGTTGTTTGTTGAGTGGGTCACCCATCCAACGCCTAGCTACGTCCGACGTTGCTTAACTGCAGTGATCTAAAGAGCACTGATCTCCACAACGCGGCAAGCCGCCGCAACACGTCTATATATAACAAAGTAATCCAGAATATATTCTGGATTCTGGAATCTTATAAGGTTCGCGACTCCACCCCAACATAGCATAATATCATTCTTAATATCATTATTACTTTTATTTGCCAAACTGTGAAAGAAACAAATAACCCAGTACTATTCAGTTTCACAATATTGTACACCTAAAATAGATTAATGTAAATCTGGTATACATTTTTTTAGTTATTACAGAGCTTACCTGGTGTTACTGATTTTATCCAGTTTAAGTAAGCACCTACTCTTGTCTCCACGGTAGGTTCGTTGGATGCACATCCAATACCAGATGATGTAATACCAACCAATATTAAACGTGAAGAAATTGGATTTTTCCATAGAACCGGTCCTCCAGAATCCATTTGACATGAATCATTGCCTTTTGAGAAAGTACATAACTGTGTATCATCTACATTTGAATGTGATTTCTGGCAGGTTGCTGTGGATGTTACCCTGAGTTGTACTTTCTGTAGGGTATCTGATTTCTTTCCGCCGAATTCCAATAAACACCAACCTAAGTAACATTTAATTCAATAATGACAAAAGCAATTTCAAATGCACTTTCAATAGTATAGCTAAAGTAGTCACTGAATCCCCAGTAAAAGGTCCACGTCGATGTTGGAAAGGCAAGTACACAGGTCCTACTTTGCTACTATATACAATTGCTCCGTATATCATTGCAGCAGCTATATCATTGTGAAAACCATCATAATTTGGGTGGATAAAATATTTTGATACGCGAAGCAATTTTGTAGCATTTGTTTCCTTCCCGGCTAAAATCAACATGTTTATATATGTTATATAGAATTTGTTAATTTACTGTGAAGTTGAATTACATAATTGAGAGCAACATTTTTCCAAGCTCATTCAAACAACTACTATGTTGTTGTGTGAATGGGCTAGGAAGAATAATCTCAAAAGTACTTGCTCTCTTATTGTTTTCAATGTATTTACTAAGATTATAGTTTTTACCCTGCTTTTTTAGATCATTTAACTTAAAATTACTGCGTATTTTAAGGCGTTTAAGGCGATGGTCAGATAGCCGGGGTCGCTTGGTTTCGCTTCGCTACGTAACTTCCTTTGTCTGACTAATGCATTAAAAAAGGAATGTGGCTTCTTCCCTTTTTAAATACAAGGATAGAAGCTCGAAGCCGTAAGGCTTACATTTTTACATATTTGTGATTAGTTGTGATATCTAAAATCTCATCATCTAATTGTTGCATTTGCTAATCTCGGATGCTAAATAATCCACGATAAATATACATTACTCATAATAATTTATTATTAATTAAGTGAATAATAATTTGGGATAGTCCAGCCAAGTGGCGCAGTGGTATGGTCGATGACCACTGTCCATGAGGTCCCGGGTTCGATTCTCTGTGGGGATGCATATTAAAGTGAATTCTTCTTCTTATCAATAGTGTTAGCCTCTAATATGACTAATTACATTGAAAAAGAATTCAATAGAGTTAATGACCATAGCAGTCGATGCTCGATAAAATCAAACAAACAAAAATAATTTGGGATTCCCAACTTTTCTCTTTCCGTGTTAAAATTTCCATTAATTAATTTCTTTGCAAAATCATAAATTGTGCTAAATGATTACATGTTCTTCTTTGATATGTCAATGGTAGCTAGTTTGGGGTCTTTCAAATAAGACTGTATGTTAGTAGTTGGGTGAATGAGCTAGTAAAAATTATTGCAAAGTACTTGCTCTCAAATATCAACATGTTTAGTTTCATTCAAACATACTTGATGTATCATGTTTACCCACAATAACGCCAATTTTATTAATATATTTGTTCTCAAGACAATGAGCTGCATATTTCTCAGCTATAATAGTAGCCCCACAATAAAGTATCCTCGTTTCAGTATCGACTAATCCAGCCATGAAAGGAAATTGATGCCAGTCTCCACGCCACCAACGATTCTTGGCTATACCTGTTCCAATCAATATAGATTAACATTTACAAATAAAAATAAATTTTACCTGATTATGTAATCCGCAATTACAACAAATCACATAATTTACAGCAGCAAGTAAAGAGACTATAAACATAAAGACAGGGTTCCAGTGCCTCATGATGCATTTTATTTTTCGTGAAATACTTCACTAATTTACTTGTGCACTTATATACTACAAAGTAGTTCGCAGTAATAGTGTATCTATGAATAATTTAGATATGTAGTCGCAGAACATACTTTACATATTCTATACTTGGCAGAAGTATAAAAACGCCCGAACCAAATTTGGATTTTAGTCCAACGTTTTGGATTTTAATGTATACTCTTTTATGTCAAATAAAACAAAATGTATTTACGGGTGACCCTCGCTTATTTTGTCGATTATTATTATTTCAGGTAAGTCACTTCGCACAGACAATTTATATACTTATATGTAGGTCATGGTGGTGTAATTATTAATATTTTAGATAAGCATAATATTCTAAAAATGTTGCGATACATTGAACAAAAATAAACTTTGCAAATAGGCTGTTATCTAGAAATGTCACTAATTTTCTTGGGCACTTGGAGGGCTGCTTATATTCTACAAAGCAGTTCACAGTGATAGTGTATCTATAAATAATTTAGATAGGCATAATAATATCCTGCATTATCCTATATAGATACAGCATAAATATAGTTTGCCAATAAAATTTCTGTTGCCATGTAGTCGCAGAACATACTTTACATATTTTATACTTGGCAGAAGTATAAAAACGCCCGAACGAAATTTGGATTTTAATCTAACGTTTTGGATTTTAATGTATACTATTTTACGTCAAATGAAACAAAATGTATTTACGGGTGACCCTCGCTTATTTTGTCGATTATTATTATTTCAGGTAAGTCACTTCGCACAGACAATTTATATACTTATATGTAGGTCGTGGTGGTGTAATTATTAATATTTTAGATAAAAAACGCGTATCATTTATCTAACGATAACCAGCCCACATATTTAACAATAATTAAAAATAAATATCGTCTTCTGCAATTCCCTTTCTCGCAAGCTAAGCCGTATTCTTAGCTTTTCCATCGTTTTCTCCACTACTCCCCGGAGAGTCCGTACCCCTTTCCCACTTTCATCCAGCAGCTTAAACAATCTGTCCTCTCCCTTCCACCTCACTCTCACGCATTCAGCCTTCAATCCATCGCACTTCAGAGCCAAGTGCTGCGACGAGTTCACCGCACTTTTGCATAATTCACATCAGACGTACCCGACACCCTGATCTTGCGCCCCTTCTCCTCCGACCCACACCTCGCTCTGGCCAGTTATCTACTTATCTTCGAGCAACATTTCCGCATTGAAGTAGTCCGGACGACTATCCAACATCTGCACCCACCTGGATTATAGGAGCTCTTCCACCTCCACTCCTCCTCGCATGTAATGCGCATTATTTTCTCGAATGACTTGCGTATAACTCGTTGTACAATAAACTATTCTGAAATAGTTGCGTAATAATACAGAGTTATTCATAATAATACTTTTCAACTGATTTATTTTCAAAAAAAGAAAAGATAACCTCAGTTAGAAAATTTCTTGTATCTGAGTTCTTCCCCAAAAATCTTGGTTAGCTCCAAACAATGCAGCTTCTTCCAGTGTATCCGGCAGTTGATGATTAAGTGTTTCTGGTAGGAATAGACAACATACTAATGCCAATAGAGCACAAGTTACGTAAATTATGTAAGGAATCAACAAGTTCGTAGTTACTCCCTAAAACATTATTTTGAATTAGTTGTACGTATAACTCTAGGGTATTTTTCAGTTGGTGACGCGCCGTATGGGCCCAACGAGTAAGCAAATGCATTCTACGCCTTGCAATTAGTACTAAAGCATTTTAATGAATTAAAAATTTAATACCAGAGCTACCACATATGGTCCAAGAATACAAAAACTATTTGCAATTATAGCAACGACAGAAATGCCACTCTGGCGAATACAAGTCGGACATATTTCAATTGCTTGCAAATTCAACACGCCGAACACCATAGAGGCACTTCCTTTTGTTAGGATAAATGCAACAGTCATAACTACTGATTTCGTCGGATCTAAAAAAGATATTAAGATATGATTATGAAGATTATCAAGATTATAATATTACATGAAATTATTTGTATATTTTATTCAAAAATAAATATACCTTTCACTACAATTGCCATTGTTAAACATCCCAAAGACATAATTAACAAACTTGAGAATCCCATGAATCGTCTTCCGAAACGATCACAGAAATATTTGTTGAAACAATACACTGGGATATCCACCAAACCCAAGAATAAATAATTAACATAGGGATTTCCACTCAAACTGTCAGCACTAATGACCAAACACATGTAAATAAAAATCGCTGACGATGTAGAATAGATAAGAATGGTGATATTTTTCGTTAAACGTTTGCTGGAAAGTAGACTAAATACCGTATACACTTTGATATTGGGTTCTTGCGTATTTGCCTTGATAAGCCGTGCTTGAATATTTCCTGGTATTTGAGTTTGGTTTGTTTTAGCAATTCTGATCAATACTTGGATGCAACGTTTATTCTTTCCACGTGATGCCAACCATCTTGGAGATTCAATAATACAACTGGAATATTATTAACATTTCACTTTATGAACATTTTATGAAGTTGTTATGGAATTAACTATTCTGTTTGGCCAATAAAGATGAACTAACTGTGATTTATTTTAAGAATAAGACAGGTAAGAATAAAATAGTTGGGCCACGTTTGTTGGAGGCAGGAGATGGACGCAATCAAAGTGATAATGGCACGGGGCCTGGCATGTAAAAGAAGACCCAGAAATATTTGGAGAATAGAAGTGGAAAGGGACATAAAAGAATCGGGCATAAAGAAATGGAAAGTAAAGGTAACGAATACAGAATGGTGAAAAACTCGCACACAGTAATAAGGTGGAAATACGGTGAAGGCGGAACTGATCCACTCAAAATGGACCTATAAAACTCATAGAGGTGTATCTAAGAGGATGCAAAGCCTATGTTTTTAATACTGAACCGCCAGTAGGGGGAATTATCGTTTCTTATTTCAAATTTAGGCCTGATTCCACTAGTACCCGTTAAATGGGTTTGGTGGTATTGCGTGCAGAGGCGAATACAATTGGTTATTAATATCTTTACAACTGCTTTTTCCTCGGTAATTCTTAGTATTATCGGCACTACTCGTGACCTATTTTCAATTATTTCTAGTCCTATATGAACGAGTAATACGTAAGTGATTTTAGAGATTTTCTCTGCTGCTGGGACCGTGATCCTCACTTTGGTCAATGTTGTTTTATAAGATACATATGTTTATCATGTGGTATTGTCTGTGATGGCCAGGATAGAAAGGGATAATAAGCGTCGTTTCAAACCGTCACACCTGCCAGCTAGAATGTAAAAAAAAAGAAGTAGAAAAATTCTACCAGGCTAATTCTATCTCTTTCCTACACTAACTTTCTTGCCTTTTCGATACTTCTCCCTTCAGACTTCTGAACACCGCACGTTTTCTACCGCTGTTGTCAAGCCTGACGGTTTGCGCGCCTCGGTCACTTGGTCTTCAACCACACCACAGTACACATCGTTTCCAACATCACAAAGCACATCTCTTCCTCAGCGCCCGGCAGGTGTGACGTACCGAACATAATAAAGAACCTTCGTAATCTCAAACACTTTGAAGAACATTCTTCCACAACACAATATCCATTAATCTTTACATCAAAAATCATAATGAACTTACTTTTTGGTAAATAAGAAAAGTGATGTTGGTATTATGGTAATAAGGCAGAAATATATCCAATTTCGTTGCCACCACATAAATAATGGTGAAATTGTAACACCAATGGCCCAACCACAGCCCAGAACCATGCTCACAAAAGCTCGATTTTCTGCTTTTGAAATTTCCATTCCGATAACATAAGGGCTGTGAAATAAAGATGAACTTGGCAAGGAGCCAATGAAACTAAAAAAGCAGAATACGTATAGATACGATGAAGTGAACAATGTTGTCAATCGGCCAAGAAGAACTGTTCCTATTGTAATGAAAAACGTCGGCCTTCGTCCGTAATTATCAGCAATATGGCCAAAGAGGATTGTGCCGATAACCTCAGCAACACGATAGATAGCGAGTAAATTCGTTGGTATCATATCAGACCCATTCATCGCAGACCCAATCATTTTGCATTGATACGGTTAGATCATACCAAGTCCGATCATATTCCCAGCCATTGTCACATTTTATAATCGCATTTGTCTCATTGGCAAAACGTGTACACTTAGTAAAATCTAATATTCCATTTGAATTCATTTCCCTAAAGTATAGTCGATTCTATAAGATATAACCATAGGTTTAAGGTATTTACATGGGAATTGTTATGTTCTTCCATTCCTCTACAGTGTAATTAGTTTTCTCTCTTCCTGGCACATGGCACCAATGATTCGGTACAGTTAAACTGATAACTTTGCTCATATACTGCATGCCTGCCAATAAAGTCAAACCGGACACAAAGACGAGAGCAAACCTCTTTTGGAAAACGCCGGCATTGTTAATTTGTTTGATAACGAGATCAAACTCGGATAGTTTTCTGAACGTACGAGTTTGACTCATTACATCAAATATTATCGCGTGTTTGCGTTACAACTAACAGTTACAAGTAACAGTATTCGTGTTTGAAATTTGTAAACTACTATAGCTCCAAAGTTGAGGTTATTATTCGAATAATTTTGATAAGAATCGTTTACTAATTTAGATAAGTAGTTCTAATAGTAAAGTGCTTCTGCTTCCAATATATGTTATCGATTTAAATGCTTTCGCATATTTTCTGGGAATTGTCGTTGTAAATAAGTATAAAAATTGAAAGCATTGTTTTAGTTAAGAGCAGAGGTGTCATGTGTAATGTCACTACATTAGGTTTTCACAAAAATTAAAAGAGCTGAAAATTAGAAACGAACGGGTGCAAAAATATACCAAGAAAAAGGAGGGCACAGTTGAGTTAGATAAATAAGCAAAAAGTAACATGTGCCATATCAGCTCAATTGTAATAACTATCTAATTTGTATGTAGAATATTATTGCAATTCAAATAAATATATTTTACCTAGGACCCCAACCGAAAACATTCAATATTACAGGTAAAGTACATCTCTCTTTACGTTGTGCGTTTTTGCCTTTGTTCGCTCAGCGCCAGTTTGATTAATATTCTACTCCTGTTGTGTAATGTTCACATTGCAGTATCGTTTTTGATTAAGGGATTGTTTTATTTAATCAACAACCCTTTTTCTATCACATAGTAGTGTAAGGGATTAGTAACTTTCACCCCGCCTGATCCGGTCTCGCTACTGCTCTGAACTCTTGTGCATATGGGTTTTTTTCCGGGGGCCGTTGCAAGTGAATCTCCCAACCTTCGTTCGCGTTTTTACCGCGAAGTCAAGAGTTCGCGGACGGCGCCGCAGCCGCTTGTTGAGTGAGGAGATCAACGAGGAACTACGTCCGACGTTGCTTAAGGCTCTAGATCTCGTAAGTAAGCTGACAAATCGGCTTTCATTACCCTCTCCCCATTCTTTTGGGTAGCAAAATGAGTCATCATCCGAAAAATTGGCTTAAATAGTTGAGACATCCGCCACCAGAGTAAATTTTACAGGTTTTAAAATTTACAGTTTTAGTCATGGCATGGCATAGGGAAACGAAGCAGCCGTAGATGTATGCATACAACGACTGTGTCCTAGAAACCCAATGGGAAAATTTAGAATACTTTTGTCAGAGTACAGTTGGATTACAACTTATATTTTACGTCATGGAAACATATATATCGCTTTCCCATATTCCTTTGTCAATTTTTCTAAAAGTCTTGTCTAGGGGTGTAAAATTCGCTATTTTTTATTTCAAACCACATAATCCAAGGAATCTGGAAATTTGTATAAACATGTAACGAAATATGTCCAACATAAGAAACTAATAAGATAATTTTTATTTATTTATTCTACATCCTTTTCTACCACATATTGGTGTAAGGGATTGGTAACTTTCACCCAGCCCGATCCGGTACTGCTCTGAACTATTGTGCATATGGTTTTTTTCCGGGGACCGTTGCAAGCGAATAGCCCAACCTTCGTTCGCGTTTTTACCGCAAAATCAAGAGTTCGTGGACGGCGCCGCAGCTGCTTGTTGAGTGGGGAGACCAAGTGGTCACCCATCCGACGTCCGACGTTGCTTAACTGCAGTGATCTAACGAGCACTGAGCTCCACAACGCGGCAAGACCAATGTATTTAAAAGGTGACAGATAGTTTACAGGTTGCTTCAAGCCTGGGTAATTTAAAGGGTACGGTTTTACACGTAGAGATGAAATGGAAAACCGATATGTACATGGGTAGAAGTCATGAAGTCACAAGTCTTTTCATTTCAATAATTGCCTTCAATAATTGATATTTGCAATGATATTTTAATGATTTTTTTGATTTTAAATGTTGTCAAGAAGCATACATTTTGTTTGAACTAACTAAAACATTTGATCGAGTTAGACTTCCTGATGTTCTATACGCACTTCGCGTCCAATGAATATGGCGCAAAATTATCAACAATCAGAGAAAGGAATAACCTCAGCCCAATCCTGTCCAATGGAATAATGGACAAAAAAATTACGAAGACCAAGAGCAGGCTAAAAATGGGACGCAAAATAGTCCAACGTTTATGCTCCGCTAATGATGTAACAATATTTGTAGATAATAAAGATGACTTACATAGCCTGGCAAGAGCATTTGAACAAGCTACAGGGTAATACAACATGAGTATATCGACCTTGAAAACAGAAACAATGAGTAATTGGCAAAATATTGGTCTGATGCAAAATAGTCATGAAGCACAACTGTTACGCGGTAGTCGCGGTTTTTAATAACATTAATTTATTTCCCGTTGATAGCGCGGGACCAGACTTAACTGGATCTTCTGCTAAGTTCCTTGAGTTATCGCGACACAAGTATTTCAAAAAGACTTACACAACGACTTTATTCAAACGGCACAATGAACACACAAATACAAAAGAAAATACACGTTAACACGATAATTCACCAGAAGAGAAATAGGCCGAATCGAGCGTGAACCACGCTTTTATGGTGGCGCAGCGCCCCCTCCCCAATGCTGCTGAGCGCAACCCCAACATCTTAAGCATAGTAGCGCAGCAAGCAACCCCTAGCTTAGGCAACCAACTCAACAACAACATTATCGAACAGTTGTCATACTTTGATACCTACAAAACCTGCATCCGTCCTGACATACGCACCTGAAACTAGTGCATAATAATGAAACAATGAAATAATGAGACAAACTCTGCGAAAAATAGAAGAAAAAAAACTCAAACAGTTTTCGATAATTTTACATTATTTTTTGTTTAGTATAATACGAATTATAAACTATATTCCTATTATCTGCAACAATAACTTATCAATATTGAAAACACTTAAATAAAAATTAATGATGAATTGTTAGATACAATTTCATATCCGATATAATTTATGATAAAATATATAGGTAAAAATTTTATCCATATCATCCTTTGTTCTAAGCACTACATTCGGTTAGTCCAGTCAGTTAATCATTGCAACTATAGTAGGCAATTATTACGAAAACTGAGTTTATTAGATACGTGACTTATCATCACAGACAAATCTTCTGAAACAGGCAAGCATGTTATGGATGATTCTTAATATTCGCATATTTAAAGTAATTTAATTTTTAGTTTGTGCAATAGCACAATGGCAACAACAGAAATAATATCGCCAAATGAAAGTCTTGTCAACCTGTACAACATTTATAACAAAACAAATTATGATCCTAGTGAACTGATATGTGCTGAATGCAAAAGTCTTTGGGCTATTTATTATTTGGTAAGAATTGAGAAACCGCTATGCAAAAAGTGCACAAAAATGAGGAAATATCAATTTTGGCGTGATGTGTTGTGGCAAGCTTGTAGTGATGAGGCACTTGGAAAATTCCCATGTAAATATCATGCCGGCGGCTGCAATGTATTTGAATCCTACGCAAATATATTTAATCATGAAAAATCATGTAAAATACTCATGGAAAGTATTCGCAAATGTTTCTGCGGAGAAATTTTGATGAAGAACTCCATTATACCTCACTTCAAGGAAATGCATGGATTGCAGCAAATTCAACTACAACATCCCTTTGTCAATATCAACATTAAACTTGAACATAGTGAAAAGACTGATACCGTTGTCTATCAGATATATCACTTATATCTAGATCTTACATCAATGATTTTGATATTTTCGCAAAATACGGCAACAAATGAATTGAATGTGACTATATCCAATATCACAGATATATCCAGAGATATACAATACAAAGCAACATTTATCTATGATGATATTGAACATTCCAAGTATGATAAGGTTTTTAATATTTTTGGGAGCATGTACGAATACAATATGAAACCTATTTACATTCCGAATGCACCCAAAGGTCTGGAGTTAAAGATACATTTTGATAATTACGAGAAAGTTCAACCATTCCTCGATTACTTCAATTCAATTATCAAAGATTTTGAATGTCCTATTTGCATGGAAATGATAACAGATTCATGTTATCAATGTGTTAACGGACATAATGTATGTTCAAAGTGCAAACCAAGGATTGACCAATGTCCTGCGTGTCGTTCGATTTTCAAGCAATGTATGGTTTCAATGAAGAGATTAATTCCGGATATTTTTCGAGCCTGCAAATATGCTGGCAATGGATGCTTCGTGTACGCAAAAAATGATGAAATTGCGATTCATGAAAGTTTGTGTCCGATGAAGGAAATTTTATGCGAAATATGCACAGTTGCTTTTGATACAATTTCTTTCATTAAGCATATGACTTCGAAACATCAGATGAAGACCAAAACTACTAAAGCGCCAGAAGTTGTAGAACCTGGCTTTATTTTCTATCAAGGCTCGGTGTTTGAATTTTGTACAGCACGTGATGAATTGAAGGGTGAAACATTATTTGAGTGGTATTTTCGCTTAGTTTATAGCCCCGATTTAATCGTTGATAAACAGTTCGAGATGACAATTATATATTCAGGTACAACAAACAAAACAACGAGGTTAATTTCCGAG
>JAODAC010013162.1:0-23725 GCA_027575185.1 Mimaenictus wilsoni | reverse complement strand
TATATATATAACATTTCAAAGAATTAACCGATTTAAAGTACACATATTTATAAATTTGTTTTTCTTACGTTTTCTATTTATAAAGATGTACACTTAAATGATAACATTATTATTTCTGATAAGATTAACAATCTCTAAGATAAAAGACATGACACGTTATTGTGTCAATTCATCATCTGTAAAAAATAAATAAAATATGTAGTTTGTTTGAATACGTTTCTTATATTTTAAATGTAATAGATTCATATATTTGTGTTAATGATGAAAAGAAAATTTTAGATAGCTTAAATGCAATGAACATAAGTTTTTCTACCTGAACACTTTGCTCTCCTTTATTTAACTAAAACTTAATAGAGTAAATCTGTGTTATTTTACAACCAAGATAACGATATCTTATTAATATCCAGACGTACATATATTTCACTTTTTTTTACACACGTTTGAAACTCATTTTATTCATACATTTAAATCACAAAAATAGTATTATGTTAATATAATTCTTTTTGTGAAACATTGTAGTATGATGTAAAATCTGTAGTATGTACAGATAGATGTATACTTAATAACGTGTACATAACGGGTATCGTGACAATTTGTGTTTATACGTAGACGCCATCTTGAACTGCATCCTCACAGGCTCCATTGCGAACAATCCTCGCCGAGGGATTGATGTTCTTCTGGTGGCACTGGAAGATACACTCGTTCGAGTAGGTCCGACCTTCGCTGGAGCACACTGGACTGAAGATCCTTGGGCAGGGACAACTGGGCTCGTCGGATGCCTTCACTTGATTGTCAAAAGTGGCCAGGATACAGATGGCAACTGCCACAAAAATTACCAACTTCATTGTGGTTTCCTTCAATTGCGTTTTGGATAGCTATAGATGTAACTAGTGCAATTATCGCAATAACTCACATAAGTCTGGTGCACCTACTTTTATATCATACGTTTTTATCTTGATAGGTACAATGTAATGATAAGATATTGATTTGTTTCATGGCCGCAAGTATGAGTAAGCGGGGGACACTTGTCCTCCTATGTATCTCGAAATTTCGTTGTTTACTAGATATTTCAAAATTTCCTACGCAGGAGTCCTTTTAAAATCTGTTCTATAGCAGTGAAGATATGACACAGGCTGTTAGTTGTTAACCCACGCATGTTCTGGAGTGACTCACTCTTTACTCTTGTTGGGGTGGGGGCCCATGGGGCAACAGACGTCCTAGGAGTTACTTATAAACATTGTATTTAAAAAAATTGACGAGTAGTGACCCAGGAGCCACTACATCAATAAATATAAGGAAATTTTTGTTGCGCTGGGATTATGACGGATAGACTTGTGTCTATACGTTCCAAGGGAGACGCCACCTTGCCTGAGGCGTCGGTTGGTTAGTTTAATTTGCCTCCTACGAGGGACTGCCCATTTCAGGAGGACGCCTTTACAAAAATGAATAAAGATATTAATACAAATGCCCCTCTGTGAGCAGTTACAAAATGAATAAACATAAGTTACTTTTAATGTAAAATGGCAAAGAAGATGCAAATATTAACTACAGGATTGCACAGGCCAAAAAAGCATTCTATTCACTTTATAGAGTAATGGCAACAAAAAAATAATGTTTAGAAGAACAAAAAACAGAATAAACAGAACATATATGGACCAATTTTAACATACGAGAGTGAAATATAACACCAAGAGATGAAAGCAAAATAAGGCCCACAGAAATGAAGTATTTAAGAAGTGTATTAGGCATCACCCAAATTGGATAAAGTTAGGAATATGTATATAAGGAAAGATCAAAAAATAGAAGGGATCTAGAATATATGGGAGAAACAGTTGCAATGGTGGGGTCATATGATTCGAATGGATAGAGAGAGTCAAACCAGGAAAGTGTGGGAGGCGAGAATGGAAGGAAGAAGAAAGAAGGGAAGACCGAGAAAACATGGGATAAGCAAATAGAAGAAATATTAAGAAAGAAAGGGAAGGCAAGAAGAAGAAGGGAAAAAAACTAGCAAGAGATAGAAAAGTATGGTAAATTTTCCGCAGAAACTAAAGTTAATTGTAATATATAAACAAATATGAGAAGACTGGTCGAGAATAAAGCTGAAATAGGGGAAGATTTGATAGGCGCGGGATTGGGACATGGTTATGAGATTAAGGGATGCGTGCATCAAGCCAGCGTTGCTGTATAAGGTGATGATTTGGGGATGGCAAGAATGAGAAAATCTGGAAAATGAACAGATATGACAGTGAAATGGTCAACTCCGGATTGTGTTGAGCTGCAGGAGACTCGTAGAGAGTCGACAGGAGGGGTGGTTATGGGGAAGTGGTAAAATATAAGAAGACTTCGCAAACTAGAGACTGGTTAATATATACGTATATGAAGGTGGTACGTGCAGAAAGGGATATTCAAATGGCAGGAGCAAAGGAAGGTGGCATAATAGTAGGTAGGTTTATCGGAAAGGTCAGTAAAACTTGTATGGGGATTCTCCCTTCATCCGTATCCCTTCGTCCGTACAGGAACTAGTCCGGTTTAGGGGATGGGAGATGGAGGATGGGCAACATAATAGAATTATGGAAAGTTTATACAAGACGGGGTACCACAGAACACAAGTGATCGGACGGAGGCCTGAGCACATGAATGACAGGAACAGGAGTCAAGTAAGCAAATTTTGGTAAGAGCACGCTGTGGCTCAGAGGAACGAGGAAGAGAGAGTTAGAAAATGTGGTAATTAACACGGAAAGATGGCTACGAGAGAATGGGAGTCGAACGTAAATGGTGAGCAGAGCAGTAGCAGAGAAAATGATACGAAGAAGAGGTGGTTTGGGAGTATTGGAGTGGACTTAGCAACTTTTTTTATGAGTTTGAAAGTTAATGTAGCAGCATGATTACAAAATATTTACCAACAATCAACAGTGAATTGCATTAATTATACTAATTAAAATGCACCGGTACTGGAGCCTACATGTAGAAATGATATAGGAAGATCCCATTACAAAGTGGGCAAAGACCCATGTACCAAACCAAAAGACGGTCATCCCCTGGACGGCCACCAAAACGATGGCGTGATTTATGACAGTACGCAAAGCAAGAGGATCTCTGAAGTATGACCAGGACAACGACCTACTAGAGAAGACAGAGGAGCAAGAGCATACTCAGTAGCTAATATCAAAGTATAACGTTAGGAGTTGGGAGGGGCACTTGCACTTTCCTGAAAACTGCTGAAATTTTGCTTTTTTTTGTTAAATTTTACTTATAAAAAGTTCGGATATGGATAATTTTGAATAATAAAGCAGGAAATGGGATACCAGGGATACCTACGTAGTTTATAAATTCTATAGGCATAATCATACAAATATTCCCTTATAGGGTACTAATTTGCTACCTATGAAGGACTTGCCGTTTCAGCCGGACGCCTTTACAAAAATGTTCCAAGATATAAATACAAATGTCCCTCTATGTGAGACCTTCCGTGATAGTCGTGGATCAGTCCATATCCAAGGTCTTGTAAAGTTGAAATTTTGATTCTTTGCTAGACTTTTTTGGAGTTCTGATATGGCTATTACGGATAACAAAGCATGAAATGGATATCAATGCAATATAAGCTTACCTGCAAAATTTTCTGTAGACGCCAAACAAAAAATATAGACAACAATAAATATGTTATTTTATTCTATCTACTTCTTTCGAATTTCGTCATTTAATTAAGATGACAAATACATTAGCATATATTGTATGTATGAAGCATATTTCCATATCGGGATATCTGAATAGCTTCCATCCGATTGATAAGATATTACAAATTTTACGAGAATTTAGTAAATTGGATGATAAAACTGTTATTTTCATATGAAATTTACTACAATATTGCATCATCATTACTGCACATCATAATTTATGCCATGGAGTTGTGAGAAGATGACGCCGATGATTTCTCTTGAGGTTGTGATACTTTATCCTCTGATACGTTATACACATAGCCTTGTCCTTCGCCTGACACTGATTTTATGGAATCTTTACTTTTCCTAGTCGCACTACTTCTAGCTTTTTGGGGGGACGCCACCTGTTTTACACTTGTCGATCCCGATGCGGACGTACTTGTTTCCACAGCGCTTGGAGGTGACGAATGCAAATAGTTCAGTTCCGAAATATTGGAAAACTCCTTGGCTTGCTCGAGAACGGATTCGGTTCCACTAGTCCAATCCGAGCAGAATTCACGCTCGTCATCATCGTCGGATGGTACTATTGATGAGTAAGAATACCCTCCTGGTCCACGCAGCACTGACGAGGTAACATTGGCCAAAGAATATTGGCGATCATCTCCAATGTAGCAGTACTTCAAAGCGCGATAATTCTCTTCAAGGAGAATGGAAGGTACGTCGCGTACGTCGACCACGTCTGTGGTACCCAAACGTCTTCTGTTTTCTAGATATTCCTCGACTTTGGGAATATTGCTAGCCATTGCGGTGTGCTCCATATTGAGCTCCCCGCAGTGAGTGATAACAACTTCATCAACTGGGGTTTGGTACAGCAGTTCTAAATTCTCAAGATGAGAGAGGATGTAGTCACCTTGCATGACTTGCCCGAATGCGACGTACCGATAATCCATCCATGGAGCGTTATTGAGGGTGATGAAAAACTGAGTGGTGTTGGCATTATGGGGACCATTGCTGCACATGGAGAGAATACCACGTCTATTATGTGGTACCACGTAGTTTTCATTGGGCATTGACGCCGTTGGGAGGGTGAAATCAGCTAGTTGTATCCAACTATTGCGCATGATACGATGAATCCATGTGCCCACGTACCCTCGAGCCTTACTGTTGCATTTCTGTAGAAAATTGGAACATGTTTCAGGGAGAAAATCATGATACAGCTGCAAATTAAAATCATTAATGCCTTCTAGCACCACTGCATATTAAATTGGTGATATTACCATTATTACCAACGTTCCCACATATCTTTTATTCACACTTATCGAGAAATATACAAATTTCCGCTAAAAATCAAACATTATTTGTTACGCTTTTCCGGATCAAATATTTTTTGCTTACCCCTAATTCCATGTATTTCTCATACATTTCCGAAATCCCTTGAAGCGCAAGACTCTCATAATCGTAGTCCAACCTTGGAAGGATCAGCCATTGAGTGATAAAACGCACGAATTCTTCGCAGGTCGCGAGTTGGAGTTCATTAGCAAAGACGATGAAGGATGTTTCAGCACGCCACAGTTTGCCGCCATATTTGCGCTGCGCTTTCGTTTTGTATTCCACCCAATCGAATTCGAGCATGGGTCGAATAAAAGGTTTTGGAAATGAGCGAGGCCTTCGTTTATGGAGCAGCTCGATAATTATCAAACACTGCTGGAAGTCCGCTGAGCCAATCAGTCCAATGAGGGTGAAACGAACATCGCAGTGTTCGATGGTACCCACATCACATGGGACACCATCATAGCAAAGATCGTCGTCAGTCATGGCGGCAAGAAAATGGACGAGTGATACTTTAATTTAAAATCAAATATATCTGCTTAGGCACACATGTCAAACATAATGATCTGAAAAACATTGTCAAACGTAGATGACACGCTGAAACTTAGAATAGAAAGGGTCCCCGCCGATATAGAGCGGACCTCACCCGTTGGACCATTACGGCCTGGGGTGAGCAACCTCTTGAGCTTAGAATACTTCTATATCCATTGATTTAGTAAGTTTCGAAACATTTCTCCAACAAGAAAATTCCTGCGATAAACTGCAAATGCCAACAGGAGAAAACACACGCCGGCATGAATACTTAACAGAAAAGGCGAACATCTGTAATAGGAATATCCAAATGGCATTGTTAAACGTTGATGCTAAATAAAACCTAGAATAAACAGGGTCTGCCTCACCAATCAGATTGCACTTGAATAAAATAGGAAACAGGGGACCTTTTATGCCAGAAGTGAGCAACCTTTTCTATGACCGGGCCAGTAAAATACTTTTTTGTCCAGCCGCTCATCGACCCGAATTAGAGAGCAGTTGTGCTAGACCCACGTGGGATGGGAATCTCTCTAGAGCATATAATTCTTCGCGGGCTGCACAAGTATGTCAGGCAGGTCGCAGATTGATTATCCATTTTTTAGGCTAATGCATAGTGGAATATCCCTGTAAATTTGTCGGACACACATTTCTAATGATGCAAGAATTTACAGCGTTGATTTATCCTTCCTTGACTCATTGATTTAGTAAGTTTTGAACCATTTGTTCACCGGGAAGATTCCTGCAATAAACTACAAATGTCAAAAGGAGAAACACACGCAGGCATGAATATTTAAAAGAGAAGGCGAACATCTGAACAAGGAATATTAAAATGACCTTGTTGAACGTAGATGCCATGCTTAAACCTAGAATAAAAAAGGTCTCTGCTGATATAGAACGGACCTTACCGATCAGATTGCATTTGTTTAAAAGAGGGAACAGGGAACTTATAGGCCAAGGGTGAGCATTTTTTTTAATAGAGCCAGTAAATATGCTTTTTTTCGAACCGCACATGACCTTGCGTCTCTGAAGTAGAGGTCCCGCCTGTACTACACCCACATGTCATCAGCACATCACATCAAATGTTTGATGAACCACAGGTTACCAAATATAAGATAGAGAAGCACATCTTATATTAGTAACCTTGAAACAAAATTGTTTAGTTCAACCCAATTTGTTAGATGGCGCTAGTAAGTAATCGACTATATCTGGTGTTTCCGACCAGCGACGAGTTTTAAAATGTTAAACAGTTTCGTTTCATTCATTGCTCTGAATAATATAACCTTTTCGCTTTTGATATAGTGTCAATACTTGATTTAAAATTCAGTCTATCCCAGAGAAAATATAAGATAGAGAAGCAGATGTTATACTAGTGACCTTGAAACAAAATTGTTTATTTCAACCCAATTTGTTAGATGGCGCTAGTAACTAATCGGCTATATTCGATGTTTTCGATCGGCGACGAGTTTTGAAATGTTAAACAGTTTCGTTTCATTTAATGCTCTGAATGATATAACCTTTTCGCTTTTGATATAGTGTCAATACTTGATTTAAAATTCAGTCTATCCCAGAGAAAATATAAGATAGAGAAGCAGATGTTATACTAGTGACCTTGAAACAAATTTGTTTAGTTCAACCCAATTTGTTAGATGGCGCTAGTAACTAATCGGCTTTTTTCCCCAAATATAAGTATGCAACTGTAAGACTGCTTATAATTCCATTCGTCATAGCGACTAAAACCTTCAAGCTGGTCACCTTCTCAAAGGCAAATTGCATGGTTAGCAGGATATCTTCAAAAGAATTGAATACCTTTCGTCGAAGGAATATATACTACTTGTGGTCTCCTAAGTGGAGCATAAAGCTTCCGTGAACACTCTCTATCGGACTCGATTCTGTGCTATTTTTCTGGCTTCATTCCAAGACTTATTTTGCATCTTCAACTCTGCATGGACGGTACGTCTCTATGTTTGTGTTGGTCTGTCTGTTCTTCTAGACCCTTGTGGATTCCAATCCAGGGCAATTCGTGCTGGGCCACTTTCATTCCTTCGCAGTACATGACCAATCCAGACCCATTTGCGTTGTTTAATAACGCGATCTACTGGGTGCTCTCCACAGCGTTGCAGGAGGACTTCTTTGGTTATTTTCTTTGGCCAGTATATGTGCAGGATGATTCGCAGACATTTGTTGACAAAAACTTGCAGCTTATTGTTTGAACATTTCGTATTCTTCCATGTCTCACATCCATAAAGGAGGATGGATATTACATTGGTACGAAACAGTCTCAGCTTTGTTTTGTTAGTGTAGACGTGCGATTTCCAAATGTTTGTCAACGCTCGAAAACATTGCTGTGCCTTACGTATTCTGCTGCTTATATCTGCTTCTGTGTAGTACCTTGTGGTACTATACATATGTATTATCTATGCAGGTTTCTCAACCCTGTTTTAGGCTAACACTATGGTATGATGCCTCATGCGAAACCAAAATCGTCCACCATGATAGTAAAACAAACAAAACGTGTGACATTTAAATTTGAAATGTATTTTTTTCTCATACATGTATGTACAGTCAAATATAAATGATCTGAATAAAATCTGCAGACGTTTTGTAGGCGTCGTCATGCTTAAACCTAGAGAGATATAAATAAAAACGATAGAGGGCCGTAAACGCGGAATGATGATAATGTGAAACGTAAAATTAATGCTATTGAAATCGGTGTTGGTTGCGCTTGTGGTCGCTGAGAGTTGGTTAGGGACTCTGCTCGTAGTAAGGTCTCCAGACGGCGGAAGGGTCCGCGATCTGCCGCTGGTCATCGTCGACTTGTTGCGTTTGCTGTTCCTGCGGCGGTTGTGAGTGCGCACTGTCGGCGGGCGCTTCCACCGCACGTGCCGCCGCCGGCATGAGTGACAGCTCATTGTGCACGCTGAAGCACTGATCGAAGATCTTTTCGCTGCCGGTGCCGTGCAGGTGCACATGGATCTGATTCTGGTTAACGGTGGGGCAGATGTGCGGATATAGTAACATGGGCGCATGGTTACCATACTGTTGGTTGTTGTTGGGCGCGTTGTGGTAGTTGGCGTAACTCCCCGGATAACCGGATGGATTGTGTTGCGTCCAGTTATTCGGGTAGTAGCCTGAGGACTCATTGTACCGCGGGCTGGCAGCGACCATTGGGTCCAGGTCCGCTTTGACGCTGTTGAACATCGGCGTCGTCGGCGACGTCAGCGAGGTGTTGATGTATTCGGTTTGCGTGACTTCAGGCAGGACTGCAGGAACAAAAAAAAGTTTTCGAATAATTCAATTTTGGATCGTTATTACTTATGTACTTGGCTAATAATTGGGTGTTGGACATAGTGACGAATGATTCTGTGACCTAGTGGGCACACGCGACTAAATATTGAAAATGTTTAATTGCATTATTTACAGGTTGCTGCCGTGACCGCAGTTTTTTAATTTTTCTGCGTTCCATCTGAATTTTTTAACATAAAGATAGTGTAGTTATTTTGCCGACAACAAAAATACTATTTATCAATTGTAGTATGGGCCTTTGAATTAAATTAAATGAAAATCTTTTCCAAGGGGTTTGTAGCAAATTTCATTGCAAATTAAATATTGTTTAATTTATATTTCTAGCATTACGAGAAATATGAAAAAAAAATGATGACTTTAAAAGTAGTCATATTAGTCATATTTCTTTTCCACGTTAGATTTCAACATGACTACACTATTTTTACACTTAATTGATTATACAAAATTAAACTGTATATAATGGACAATCAATCGCTGCATCAATTATAATTTTACGATTTGTATATTTGAAATTATTTGGAGGCAGAGTTTGAATTTCACATTTTAATGACAATAAAAATATCGCCGCTCTCAGACTTAATTTTTGTCAATTGTACTATGGCTTTTAAATTAAACTGAATAAAAATTTGTTCCATAGGATTTGTAGCAAATTTCATAGCGAATCGAATGTTGTCTGATTTATATTTCTAGGATTACGGGGAATATGATAAAAATTGATGACTTTAAAAGTAGTCATATTTCATAAAACTTTTCTTTTCCCCGTTAGATTTCAATATGACTACACCATTTTTATGCTTAATCGAGTATACAAAATGAAACTATATTTAATGGACAATCAATCGCTGCATCAATGAGAATTTGACGATTTGTATATTTGAAATTATTTGGAAGCAAAGTTTGAATTTCACATTTTAATAACAATGAAAATATCGCCGTTCTCAGGCTTAACTTTTATCAGTTGTACTATGGCCTTTGAATTAAATGAAAATCTGTTCCAAGGGGTTTGTAGCAAATTTCATTGCGAATCGAATGTTGTTTGATTTATATTTCTAGGATTACGGGAAATATAATAAAAGTTGATGATTTTAAAAGTAGTCATATTTCATAAAACTTTTCTTTTCCCTGTTCTATTTCAATATGACTACACTATTTTTATGCTTAATCGATTCTACAAAATTAAGCTATATTTAATGGACAATCAATCGCTGCATCAATGAGAATTTTACGATTTGTATATTTGAAATTATTTGGAAGCAAAGTTTGAATTTCACATTTTAATAACAATGAAAATATCGCCGTTCTCAGGCTTAACTTTTATCAGTTGTACTATGACCTTTGAATTAAATTAAATGAAAATCTGTTCCAAGGGGTTTGTAGCAAATTTCATTGCGAATCGAATGTTGTTTGATTTATATTTTTAGGATTACGGAAAATATGAAAAAAATTTATGACTTTAAAAGTAGTCATATTTCATAAAACTTTTCTTTTCCACGTTAGATTTGAATATGACTACACCATTTTTATGCTTAATCGAGTATACAAAATTAAACTATATTTAATGGACAATCAATCGCTGCATCAATAAGAATTCTACGATTTGTATATTTGAAATTATTTGGAAACAAAGTTTGAATTTCACATTGTAATGAATTCTCATTGATGCATGAAAATATCGTCGTTCTCAGACTTAACTTGTATCAATTGTACTATGGTCTTTAAATTAAATGAAAATCAGTTCCAGGGGGTTTGTAGCAAATTTCATTCGGAAGCAAATGGTGACTGATGATTGTGTAACCTAGTGGGCACCCTCGAGTAAACATTGAAAATGTTTAATTGTATTATTTACAGGTTGCTGTCGTGACCACAATTTTTTAATTTTCCTGCGTTCCATCAGAACTTTTTTTTCGAAACGCCCGTACCCGCAACGTACGTACGGGCACTAAATTAGTTTTTATTCGCAAACGCCACGTGTTGGGGACTAGCGAATGCATTGAATTATTGCGGTTACGTTGGAGTCAGTTCCTGCATGGTATTAAATTCATCACAAGGAGTGTGCGCTATGAAAACGCGAGGCGTGTGTCGTGATTTTTTTGTTCGGGTCCCCGCCGTTTGCTATTGGTAACACTCGGCACTCCTTACCTGCAGGCAAATGAAGCGACTGTGAACTGGCGGCCTGGTGGGGGTCATAATAACCGGGTGGTTGGGGTGGACTGTAAGCTCCGTACGCCGTCGCAGGATACTCCGGCCAGGAGGCGTTCGGCTGGCACTGCTGCTGCCCCCCTGATGGATTCGCCGCATTCGGAGTCACATCTGCAAGGCCAATCGGGAACGAAAAAAAGAAGCGTATTAATCAAATGGCACAGCAAACGCCAGCAGGAGACGAAACGGCCGCTGTCCCTTTCGCCGTACTGTAAATCGCAATTTGCGATTTTCGATTTATGTGTCAATCTTGGACGTGCCTAATTGTTAGGTACAAACCGGGCCCGATTTAGGTGCTTGCGAAGGTTACGTTTTCATTTAATTAATCGCGCGTCAGGGCCAGGGGTGGCGACTGCAGGCACAGGCAAGCAGGGCGGCGGCGCGCAGTAAGGGTGACGTGGGTGGTGCCTGCCTGCCTGCCCGCCTGCCTGCCGGTCGTGATAATACGCTAATAAGGTGTCATTTACAGCGTGTACTCAAACTGCGGTCTTTACAAAACAACGAACGCCGCAGCAGTGCGCTGTCGCCTTGCGAAAACAAACTTTACCTCCTCACACTTTGCGCTTTCCGCATATTAGAGAAACTCGTGCCACGTCGAAAGTTTACCTAATTTATAGTTATTCATCTAAGTTTATTAATAATGTATCAACGCGTACTGTGACTCGCACGCGTTGATACATGTTGGGATGGGTGAAAAAACTATCTAGGGATATGAATATGCGTAATTAGGAAATTCGTAAATTCGTAACATGTGACGCTGAAATCCGATGATTCCTCGGGAAGCACGCGTTTGGATGCGACTGTTATATAATTGAATAGGTGGTTTTATTGCGCGATTTTATAGCCCTTTTGTATTTGTAAAGAAGAAGAATATGATGCAATCTATTTTAATATTTTGAGTTGTTCTGCTGTGGGATCACTTAAGAAAATTATGCATTTCTGACCACGAATGCAAATTTAATTCATTAGACGTTACATTAGATTTAGATTTAGATTAGACTGCACGTCAACGGACAGTCGGGTCGTGAAGTATGTTTATTTTTCCAAAATTTGGTGAATACGCAAACAGCTCAGATTTGCGAATCAGAAACATTGTATAGAAACACGTTTTGTTTCGCGACTTTATTCCAATTTTAGGTTCTGAATTGTAAATAAACGAACATGTTAAAATGCAATCCATTTTAATAACCTGAATTGTGGATTTGGTATGCAGGATTCCATTCAAACCAATGTAAAACATCGCCGAGCATGGCGCTCGCACATTCAGTCTGCAAAACCAATTTTGGCGAAACAAGCCCTCATAAAACAAGAATTATCAACTTCCTTGTAGTGCTAGTGAAGTGGTTTCTGCTTAAGGGGAACGACAAAGTGTTTATATTTAACATGAAACGAAAAATGCCGGATTTTTGTATTTCGTAATTGTCAATCGTCTCATAGTAGGGCGGTTTCGAGAAATCACATCTCTTTATCATGATTTTTTTCTTACTTCGAATAATGCCATCGGAATAAATGATACACCATTGCATAGCTTAACTTTTCAGAGGCAATAGACAGTAGTTCGAATGTAAATATTTATTTTGTTACACCGAGTTATCAAGGGTAGACTTTACCCTTTGCTGATTATAGGAAGAAGTAATATGTATTCAACGAGGGTTATATCAGTATATTCTCTATTTCACTATCTATTAAAGGGTAGATAGATTATTAATATCCTGCTTGTGCATAACTCATTTTTTGGGGTGTATTTAGGAGTGCGCAGCAAATCGCATGTAAATCAGACATACACGAGTTGCTACTGTGTGTGATTGGCCCCCTTCCCCGTAATGATAATTACGTGGTTTCTACTCAGGTGGGACAACGAAGAATGTATGCTTAACGTGAATAACGAACGGATCAAAATTATTATACCGCTGCACCGCTTTCGAGAAAAAAGCGACTTAAATCGACGCGGCGCACAGTGGTCGTCCCGACCCATCAAATTTGCCGCATATAAATATTTCCAAAGGAGCTAGAAAGTTGAAAATTTCAGAGTTTATTCATAGTGCCATGCCTGATTGATATATTAAGTTTCGTAACATTTGTTCAACCGGAAGGTTTCACTTTGGTCATTGTTAATTTTTTATTTCGCTTCTTTGTTACCTTCTGGTGGCCTGATCATGTTGAAATTTCGTTTATCTATCTACTTCTCCTGAATCATATGTGACCCTTCTGATTAAAATATATTTCTGCAGATTATGTTAACCATGAGTTTGTTAAATTAGTGCTATTTCCTTGTTTGTCTTTCGCAAATCCTCTAATTTTTCGTCAAACCTACGAAATGTCTTCATGTTTACTCATAACAAATAGATGCATCAACATTTCTGGCAGATGCGTCTCTTCAAACTTATGTCTTGTTAGTTTTTTTATGTCTATCTTCAATCACATATTTTCGGGAGAGTGGAACCTTTTTTCACTTTTTCATTAAGACTATATCATTAAGGAACTCTTTTAGTTTATTCATGTATAGCGAAAATCACAGGAGCCTCTTCTAAGTCTCGTTTCCACTGACTTTCCTAGAGTGCTACATGACATTTGGGGAAATGTTTTAATGGTGTTCTATTAATGGTATGTCGATTATTACGATTCTATTTGTTCACAACTCTTTTTTTTTGGTGATTCGCAAATAAATTGTGCACATAACGAGTTGCTACTATGCCTGATTGGCTACTTCCCCGTCGTGATAATTAGGTAGATTCTACTCAGGTGGGACAACAAGGAATGTCTGCTTAATATGAAACAAAAAGGAAACGAAAATATTGAATCATTCCCAAAATACAGAGCAAAAAGGTCCGATTTTTTTTGTATTTTATGATTTTGAATACGCAGTGGAGCGCTTGCAAGGAAAAATCATTTTTACTCGACACAACGCCTCACAGTTCTGAAGAATACAAATTTTTCCCCCTTTAGCATGACTTATTTTTTCATATTTAGAATAATGCTATCATTTAGAATAAGTGACCATTAGATAACTTAACTTTTCAGCACCAATAATCAGAAATTCGTATTTAAGCTTTTCTAATTTTACACAGAGTTACCAAGGATAGGCTTTACCTTTTGCTGATTATACGAAGGAGTAAAATGTATTCCTCGAGTTATTCTCTATCTCATAATCTAATAAATGGTATATAGATTATTACTATCTTGCTTGTACGTCACCCTCATATTGTGGTGTATTTAAGAACGCGCAAAGGATCACATATAAATTGTGATAATTAGGTGGTTAATGTTGAGTAGTTTGCAAGATTCAGCGGAAAAATGTCTGATTTTGTGATTTTGAATCGTCGTACAGTTGGAGCGCATTCCAGAATGAAACGTCTTAAATCGTCGCAGCTTCGCATGTTTCCAAAAAAATACACATTTCGCGCCTTTTTATAACGAATTTTGTCATATTTAGAATAATGCTATCGGAATGAATGATGCACCATTACATAGCTTATATTTTCAGCGCCAATAACAAATAGTTACAATTTAAAATTTTCTTTCTTACGCAAAGTTATCAGGGGTAGACTTTACCCTTTGCTGATTATATGAAGCAGTAATATGTATTGAATAAATCATATATCAGCATATTCTCTATTTCATAGTCAATTAAATACTATATAGATTATTGCTATCCTGTTTGTGCAGAACTCTTTTTTGGGTGTGTATTTGGGAGCGCGCATATAAATTGTGATAATTAGGTGGTTTCTACTCATGGGGAGACAATAGGAAGTGTACGCTAACGTGAAACAAAAATGAAACGAAAATATTGAAGAGTTCGCAAGATTCTTTGGAAGCAAACCTGGTTTTGTGATTTTGAATCGCTACCACTTGGTAGCGCCTCGCCTGGGGCGCATTCAAGAAAGAAACGTCTTAAATCGACGCAGTTAGGCATGTGTTCTAAAAAATACACATTTCGCGCCTTTTTATAATGAATTTTGTCATATTTAGAATAATGCTATCGGAATGAATGATGCACCATTCCATAGCTTAAATTTTCAGCGCCAATATCAAATAGTTATAATTTAAAATTTTCTTTCTGACGCAAAGTTATCAGGGGTAGACTTTACTCTTTGCTGATTATATGAAGGAGTAATATGTATTGAACAAATCATATATCAGCATATTCTCTATTTCATAGTCAATTAAATACTATATAGATTATTGCTATTCTGTTTGTGCAGAACTCTTTTTTGGGTGTGTATTTAGGAGCGCGCATATAAATTGTGATAATTAGGTGGTTTCTACTCATGGGGAGACAATAGGAAGTGTACGCTAACGTGAAACAAAAATGAAACGAAAATATTGAAGAGTTCGCAAGATTCTTTGGAAGCAAACCTGGTTTTGTGATTTTGAATCGCTACCACTTGGTAGCGCCTCGCCTGGGGCGCATTCAAGAAAGAAACGTCTTAAATCGACGCAGTTAGGCATGTGTTCTAAAAAATACACATTTCGCGCCTTTTTATAATGAATTTTGTCATATTTAGAATAATGCTATCGGAATGAATGATGCACCATTCCATAGCTTAAATTTTCAGCGCCAATATCAAATAGTTATAATTTAAAATTTTCTTTCTGACGCAAAGTTATCAGGGGTAGACTTTACTCTTTGCTGATTATATGAAGGAGTAATATGTATTGAACAAATCATATATCAGCATATTCTCTATTTCATAGTCAATTAAATGCTATATAGATTATTACTATGCTGTGTGAGCGCAACACTTTTTGGAGGGTGTATTTAGGAGCGCGTAGTGAACCGCATGTAAAACGTCTATGTACACGAATTACTTCCTTCATACACTCCTAAAAAAGGGCCGTACACAAACAAGAGAGTAATAGCCTAAGCACCATTTAATGGATTATGAAATAGGGATTATGCTGATATAAGACTCGTGAAACACATTTAACTCTTTCACATCGTCAGCACACGATAAAATCTACGCCTAATAACTCAGTGTAAAACAAGAAAACCTGTAATTCCAACTACTAATTATTGGTGCAGAAGAGTTAAGCTATTTAATAGTATATACTACACTACGATAGCGTTATTCTCAGCAGGGTAAAATTCATTATAAAGAGACGCGAAATGAGTATGTGTGTGCTAACGCGATGTTGTGTCGAGTTATGCCCATTTTTTTGGAAATCATCTCACAGTGTGCAGTGCTGCGTTTGATTCGCAGATCTACATTTAATAACATTTCCGAGGCGGCCGCATTGTGTTCATGCAGTTAACGCGCAACTTTCCGCGGCGCTTCTTATACCACCTAAGAAGCGGGACGTAATCGTATGCACGCCGGTAGGTAAGTTCGCTCTCCTTAAACAGACAACAAAGATATAAAAACGAAATGTGAATAGCTGATGCCGCCTTTGTTCAGCTATCAGCGTAAAATGACTCATCCGCACGCAAATATGATTTCAATCTTTTCATGTGAGTAAAATGCGTCGTTTTCGCACATTGCAAATTATACGTAGCGCCCAAACGCAACACTTTTTATGTGATAATGCCATCTGTTTGGTGTGCACATGCAGATCTTACAGACTTCCAGCGAAACATATTACTCACAGCAGTTAGCACTGCGTTGTGTGCGTCGCACGATGACAGTTTTTTTTATTAACAATAATGTCAGTAGTTGAGCGACCAGTTGCGCGCATTGCCTCACGCGTAACAAAAACAAAACTTCGTTATTTGATATTGCGACGATAAGTCTATGGCAACGCGACGACGTCTACAGCTACTGCAAAATCGCATCACAACTCGTTCAAACATGAATTGTATTACTGAAAAACCGTTTAGTTTCCTCCTCTGCTCACTCATAAAAAGCAGGATTCAATTAACGATAATAAACTAATTTAGCGTAATTACCGAAATAACACGTTTGATTCGAATTTGGTTCGGTAGCCGAATTACGCGTAATATGCGCGTATATTGTTTCGTACACGTTTCTTGTTTCAAGACGATTTCGAATTATCTGGACGTCAATTTCACAATTATATCGATGCGCGCGAGTATTCACCGCAATACCGAAATAAAATTAGGTGAATTGAAGGTGCGTAGCGTTTTACCGAAGCAACAATAACAGCAAAAGAAAAAAAAACTTGACGCGAAGCATACAGACGACGCTTTGTCAAAGAAGCGAAGATTTATTCGGTAGCCGGACGGATACGCTCGTCGGCTTAGCACATTACGAGTGTAATTGCAGGTCTGGTGCGCGCATGAAATTCAATCTTGCCCTATCGCCGGACCCAATGCGGCGCAACGCAAGCAGTCACAACGCATAAACATCCACCGACAATTCTGATATCAATTGGAAGACGGCCGACCAGCAGGCGTTCTGCGTTTCGTTTGCCGTTGCGCTCGCCGGCTACCAGACTGCTTCTGCCGATGATTGTTTTTAAGATAATCGGACGTAAATTGAAAACAAACCTGTTGAATCTCCAGCGATTATCATTACGTGTACGAGCAGCAGCCAACGAGAGGGCATCATTTTTCTGACGATTGCTTCTTGTTTTTACTAGATTACCAAATGGCGAAACCTACCATCGACTGGTAGATGATGCACATGTAACAATTCGCTGTAATTGCGTATTTTCCATGAGAGTCATTTATGCATAAAATATTTATTACGCGCCAAATGCGCTGCATATTAAGTGAGTTAGCATTAAATACGCATGTCTCGTTGTGCGATGACTGCTTGAGGGTACTTGTCTTCCTAAACGAACGTGATCATTTTCATTCAAGATTATCTACCTTACTTTGATACCGCTATGACAGTGATGGCGAACCTGTTCGGGGTCTTGAGTCAACTTTCTTCATATTTGTTTGTAGTAGTAGCGCGTGAGTGAGTAATGCTATTTCACTGCGGTTTTATGACATCGCAATTGTTTTTAATCGAGGAATTTGATTTTAGACCCAAATTACTCACAAAAATATGCCTCCCCCCAGTCCCAAAAGAAAAACACACCAAATCACCAAAATGAAACAAAATACAGCACAATTCATAATAGAATTTTTTCACAATAGAGTTTTAAATTTGATTTATAAATTTATGTCGCGGTTAAGACACGAAACTGGCCACTGTGAGGCCGTGATCTTACAAAGGGAGGCTACGGAGTCAACCACGTAGATTTGCTTGAAAATTGGCATACGTGTAGTGTAAGACTAGAAACTAATTGCACTCGCGTGAGACGGACAAACTCGCAAAAGTTGTCCTTTACCGATCTGTAAACTGTGCCGATCAATTTGCAAAGTGCGCCCCAGTATGTGTGGGGAGAATCAAGCGATGACCGATATAGTAGTCAAACACAAAGTGGTTGAAATATTGGGTCAAAAAGGCGACTGTTGAATTATCATTCAACAGCCTCATTATTTTAATTTGTGCTCTATATTGTAATTAAATTGTAAACATAGTTAAGGACAACAAAGCATAACATTGGGTATCAGCCATAAATGCTATCTATATTTACCACGCGCTAATCACTTCTCGTCATGAGCGAGCATGACGACGCGTCGTGACGCAGTGTCCAGCTAATGGGCCGCCCTTCTGTCCTATCATTAGTGTTAGATTTTAGTATATAAGCTTGTATTTTGAAATTAATAAAGTAGTATTCAAACTGTAATGGTTGGAGTCACCCGCTAACACTGAAGAGCCTAAAAACCTCAATTAGTGATCTCTCCTTCATCACCTTTTGTTGCTCGTGGAACTTACAACTCCACTAGGGACTTACAACTCCAGCTCTGTGCGTGCACCTCCTCGTCACCATCCACGAGAGGCGTACACACAACGACTTTACTTTAGAAAATGAATGAGGTTAGTAGTAATGTTCACACAATAGATCAACGTAAAGCTATATTTACACATAATTCATAAAAATATACTTTTTTTAGGGCTTGTGAGAACGACACTCAGAGACCAAGAGACTAGTTCTGCAAGAGACGGGAAGAATATCTATGAAATGGGAAACGGTAAGCAAGGTGGCGAGATATGAGCAGGGATTCAGCAGAATGAAGAATGGACGGTTGGTGAAAGCGGTATGGGAATGGTGCGTAAAGAATGGGGCGAGTGAATGGAGCGCGAGTAGAAGAAAGGCTTATGAGGTTGTTGGTCTGTCAGAAACGGTAGTCAGGGAAATGCTACGGGGAGAGGGAATACTAGAAGTGGTAGTTCGTGTAACAGGCCGGGAGGTTGACCACAGACCAACATATATAGATAAGAAGACAATGAGAGCGAAAAATAAGCGTGTTATGGTAAGGGCGAGGTGTGGATCCGAAGAGCAAGGAAGGAAAGTTTCGATGGAGGATGAATTTATGATGTGTATACTGTGTCGAGATGGGGTGGATACGTGGGAACATGTAGTGAGGGAACGTATGGGTTTAAGGGATAGGTGGATAAATGGATGTGATTCTGTGAGCATGAATGTGAGAGAATGGTTGGATGAGGGAGGGGAGAACGTGGATTTGGTCAATCAAATTATAAGGGAAAAGGGCAAAAAGAAGGAAGCTAGGTAACTTAAGTGGATTATTGATTTTAGTGTTTTGTTACTATTAGGCATAATTATTTTAATTTATTATTATGTTATTTTAACTGTAAATGGTTAAATGTTTAGTTGTTTAACTGTAATTTATTATAATGTGACGTGTTGTGAACGAATGTGTTTTGAGGCGTGAAATGCCAGAATAAAATCTGCCACGTTACTCATACGGCGAAAGTGGCGGCAAAAGCAATATATACTAAACTTTGAAAATTTTGTCCGGCAAGCGGCTGAAAATGGCGAAAATCCCGTTAACACAAATTATTTCCAAATATGTACTACACGTACAAAAAATTTCATTCAATTTCATGACGGACAATTGAGACTCTATCCTTGTGAGTCTACTGACCACGAGGTCCCATGATCGATGCTCTATGGGGATGCATAGTAAAGTGAATTCTTCTTCTTATCAATAGTATTAACCTTTAATATGACTAATTACATTGAAAAAGAATTGAATTGAACTAATGACCATAATAGCCGATGCTAAATCAAACAAACAAAAATTGTGCTAGCCCATTTTTTTCATTGGGCTAAGATTACCGCGGTTAAAACTTGAACATGTACCTTTCGATGATTATCTCTTTTTTTTTCATTCTATTACCAGGCAGATATGGAGCAAAAACTGCAAATTGTGCATAGCCATTTACACATTACTTTCATCTAACCAGGAGAGTGTGTCAATTGTCCAACACGCAATTGAATGAAATTTTTTGTACGTGCAGTACATATATGGAAAGAAATTTTGTTAGCGGGATTTAACGCCGTTTTGAGCCGCTTGTCCAAAAAAAAATTCAAAGTTTGGTATATATTACTTAAACAGCATAATTCGTCGTATACTTGCGCGTGTACTCGCGGCAAGCGAGCCAAGGTCGGTCTACATGCAGGCGTGTTGACGATACGCCACGTTATTCTTATGACGAATGGTGCTGTTAAAGTAATATATACCAAACTTTAATTTTTTTTTTGGGCAAACATCACAAAACGAAGTAAAATCCCGTTAACACAATTTTTTTCTATATATGTACTAAACGTACAAAAAAATCATTCAAATCCGAGTTGGACAATTGAAACACCCTCCTTGTAAAACAATTGGAACATATTAAACACCGCAGAACACTTGTCGAAAGGGCTATCAACAGGAAAAAGCTATTACAGCGGTTGATCAAACCAAATCATTATTTAAGCGTTAAAAGAACTCGCGCATCTACAAAAAAATGTGAGTGACCTCGTCTATGAGCTTGATAAAATAAAAGCTTATTTCCTCAAGAAAGCATTGGGGTACATAAATCGGCTTCAAACACACTTTGTTTCTACATGACGGGCTGTGGTACTCTTACAGAAAATCTGATAGATGACTTCGATTTTAATGATGATGTAATCCAGCTTCGAGAGGTGCCAGAAACTGAAAATTCTTTGAATTTAAGTTCACGAATGGACATGCATTCGAAACCTAAGCAGAAGAACATAAGTCGAGTATGCCGAATGGCTGACCATAGGTTCCACCACATACTGTGCATCAACACAAGCTTTCATGAACCCTGTCAAGACTGCGATATGCAAATGTTGCCACCACGCATGATCAGACAGAGACCACGTCTATATGTGCAAAAAAGTTGAACTCTACAAAGAACTGATCAAACACCCTCTGCTACAACCTAATCGGGTAGACCACCCTGGGGCAGGATCTTGCTGGGGATTGCGATAACATCTGCCAAGCTGAACTTGCCAAATACAGAAAACATCGAGAAGAGAACAATTGGCAGTTCGTCAATAAAAATTATACGGATGGAATTTTAAATCAGAAACATGTAGAAAACCAAAGCAAAGAAACAGAAGCAGAGTATGCCGCATGTCGCATATGCCGTATGTTCACGGTTTTCACCATATTCTCTGCCGAAACACCCAATTCCACCACCAATGGGAAACTAGCTGTGTAGATATTGCAAAGAACATTGTATAGATAGGTATAACATTATGGAATGCCCAAGAGAAGAGTAAATAAACCGTGTTTGCGCTCACGCGTCTTAACGAAATTGTAAGCTCTCGGGGCCTTGTTTAGAGGCTTTACTGACTTAACCCGCGCAGCAAGTCCGACACGCTGACAATACTCGGCAACAACACACAAATAACACAACACGAAATATGCAGAGAGAATAGTGACAAAAAATGCGACTTACTCGTTCGAATGCTGGGTTAAAAGTGATTTTATCTTAATACACGAAGCACACAACATGCGAGCTTTGATGGAGAGGGGTAGCCACCGTGGCACATGCGCAGCTTAAGCGGCGCTGCCAATATAAAATATATTTGGGGTTCTAAATTCCCCAACAGCGCCGGTGGGGCGAACAAACTATATTATATTAATATTATAAAGAACTAATTACATTACTGTGCCCAATAGAATAGTATACCATATTATTATTATTATTATTATTAACAAGGGGAGTATCTCAATTGTCCGACTCAGATTTGCATTAAAAATCTTATCTGCATCTTGCACATTTTATGAATGCAGCATTTTTTAAAGAATCTGCATCAAGTCTTATCTCTTTGCCCTGATTTCATAACGCATGAAACATAATATCAAATTCCCAAAATAGTTTATTGTAATTGATATAATAAGAACGCCATTCATAAATATGCATGGTGTGCACCAATGCGTACACAAGTAAGAGATATAACGTGATTTACAACGGGAATAGGATATGTTTTGAAAAACTACTTTATATACTTTGAAAAAGCACGTTCATTCAAAATGAGGCGTTAATAAAACGATTGTCCAACGAAGTGGCCCAGTGGTATGGTCGATGACCACTGTCCATGAGGTCCCGGGTTCGATTCTCGGTGGGGATGCATATTAAAATGGATTCTTCTTATCAATAGTGTTAGCCTCTAATATGACTAATTACATTGAAAAAGAATTAAATAGAGCTAATGACCATAGCACTTGAAGCTCGGTAAAATCAAACAAAATCAAAAAAATAAATAAAATAAAACGATTAAAACGTGCAACGTGTTTTAAATGACGAATATCATCCAGCCAAGTGGCGCAGTGGTATGATCGATGACCACTGTTCATGAGGTCCCGGGTTCGATTCTCGGTGGGTATGAATATTAAAGTGAATTTTTCTTGTTATCAATAGTGTTAGCCTCTAATATGACTAATTACATTGAAAAATAATTGAATAGAGCTAATGACAATAGCAGTCGAAGCTCGGTAAAATCAAACAAAAAATAAATGAAATAAAACGATTATACACGTGCAACGTGTTTTAAATGACGAATATCATCCAGCCAAGTGACGCAGTGGTATGATCGATGACCACTGTTCATGAGGTCCCGGGTTCAATTCTCGGTGGGGATGCATATTAAAGTGAATTCTTCTTCTTGTCAATAGTGTTAGCCTCTAATATGACTAATTACATTGAAAAAAGAATTGAATAGAGCTAATGACCATAGCAGTCGATGCTCGGTAAAATCAAACAAAAACAAATGGTGAATATAATCCAGCACCTTATACAAATTGCCGACAATAGAGTTATTTACCCTCGAAGATACCCCGACAATCGACTCATTTCGACCAACTTAGCAAATGCATAACTTTTAATGCATATGAACAATGGCAACTGAATTTTGTCCACATATTTTAACCACAGTTTTGACCAAGTATGCCAAGTTTCAGATTGATCTGTGTATTTAATAGAAAATTACGGTAGTCTAAATTTAAGTTCAAAGCACCTAGCATCGAATTTCTTGCCTACTTTCAGGTCGCATAATATATATACAGAGATGAACTCAATTGGCTAGCCCAGTAACATATTCTGATTAAGCAGCAAAAGTTGTATAGTGTTGCAAACGTTCAAATTTCTATGTTTTATAGAACTCTTTGAAAGTCTAAGCAAATTTGCCACTTTTAGACAATCGTGCCTAGAACCATGATGAATTTCTCTTCTTTCATAGGCCCTAGAGAGGCAACCATATAAAATATCGAAGTGAAATTTGGTATATCTCTATGGTGTTATGGTGATACCCCTTATAGATCCTCGTCGCCTTCATTCGCTTTGGAGATGGTCTAACAGGAATGATCTTTAAAATTGATCCCTATTGACATATACTTTTTATATTATGTTATTAGTTATCGTATAATTATTTCT
>JAODAC010013151.1:0-23738 GCA_027575185.1 Mimaenictus wilsoni | reverse complement strand
TATATATATCAGTTTTTCCTCGGTACCAATAGAAAGATTCTTTTACAGTGTAAACGTTGAAATGCCATACGTAAGTTTCTTTCAAATACAAACTTAAAACTAAAATAATTCCAGTGAGAGAAACACTGATGAGAATATATATTTTCCAGGTTAAACTGCTAGCGATTATGTTTCCAACCATGAAACCAACTGGTAATCCTAAATAAACAATGGTTATAGCTAGACCACGATATTTGGGATGTGTTACTTCAGCCAAATAGACTGGTAAAATTGTTGCTACTATAGCTAAGGCTGCACCAATTACAAATCGGCAGATTATGATAGTTGCTATTGAGGAGTCTGCGTAGAAATACTGAATCATCCATGCAATTATATCCACAGTGAAGGAAAACATCATTAGATAACGTTTAGATCTCCACCGCATTACAAAACCGGTTAATATGCACATAGGACCCATGGGAAGCAGTTGGATAGATACTGAAAAGAAATAGTTATAACTGAAATTTAGGAATTCATGATGGTCTATTTTACTTATCCAGGACGCAACTGCATCTGATATATCCATTTTATTACCACGTAATTGATTAATTAGGTTTATACCAAACATTGCTAACATTGCTCCAGCAACATAGTGGAGAAATCCAAGTAGAACTGCAAGTGACTAAAAATTTTATACGACAATAAGAGACGACGTCATCCATTTAGAATATTTGGTTTTAGAAAATGTCGCGTCGTCCAATATATAGCAATACATTTAAGCTGTATATTACACTATTTCTACCTACCTGTCGGTATTTGCAAATAAATTGAACATAGCCCACAGGTCCATTCCTCGATATACTGTGAAAGTCCGTACTATTGATAGAAACTCGTTCAGCCATTTCTTTAGATAGTTTTCGGACTTTTCAGGCGTGAAAACATTTTTTAAACTGTCGTCTAGTATTTTTTAATGTAGTATGTGGGTCGTTCATTATAAGGCAAATGCTATCGATATATAATTAAATTTCGTTCCAAAGTTTTCCATTATCACAATTGTAAAAATATTCTTAAATTGTTAAAAGGTGTTAATATATTTTCTTTTAATAGAGAAAGCCAATTTCAAGTAGTATTGCCATAAAAAATCCAATAGAATATCGTAAAATAATTCAAAGATAACGAATGCGTCAAAAAAAGTGAAAGGAAAAAAAGCATCATTTGTTATACTAAAATCCTTATATTTAAAAAATATGAAAGTAAACAATGCCGTTAAAAATAGTTTTAAAAGGCCTTTAAAATGTACAAAAGTTAATTTCCTTTTAACGAATTTTCTCTATCTTATAAATTGTTGTAAAACAACAGAACAACGAATACTCGACTATAACCTAAATATATCTCCAACAATAAAACATATTTAATAATCGCAAAATAAAGTAAATTTAATATCATATGACATTTCGTATGAATAACGATACTGATATGTGTTTATTGTACAACAGGAGTAGAAACGTATATTTTTAACTTTATCTGTCTATATTTTTCCTTCAGGCATTGCTGAAATTGATCAAACCAACAGTAAATATATACAACTATGATTATTTTTATTAAGAAAGTATCGTACATTCAATTACTCCAAGTATTTTACCTAGCTCTGGACAGCCCTGAATCTCAATATTGCATTCAAAGGACAAGCTTGTAATCCATATATAAAAACCCGTAACGGACCTACCATGCCACAATCAGTGTACCGGTCTCTAAAGACTTGCCTTTTATCTTTAAAATTTTCTAGTTTGTTCCTATATATTCTTGGATACATACCCGACATAAATATAGTTGATGCTAAACTTTATTCGTATTTGTCTTAATGCTATTCTCAATATCTCCCAGAGTTTTATTTTTCGTTTCAGGCATTAAAAAGAACATAATCGTCGTACCACTAATAGTACAACAACCAAAGAAAGCAAACTCACCAATCACACCGAAATTAGCCTCTAACAACGGCGAATATTTAACACTCAGAAAGAAAACCATATAATAAGCAAACAAACTAATACCACAACCCATACTTTTCACTTTTAAAGGAAATATTTCCCCACAAACGACCCAAGGCAGCGAAGCCAGACCTACAGAAGACAAGATTATAAACATAGCCAATGCAAACAGGCTTAAAATTGGTAAAACATCTTCTGAAAGGTATGAAAAATACTTAAAGAGACAAAATGATGCATGTGAAAACGCAGTGCCAAAACCACTAACCATTAATAAGAGTCTAACTGGATATCTCTTAATTAATATACATCCAACTATATTAGAAACTATCCTGAAGATATCCATAATAATTGTAACCATATAAACATTTAAGGATGGTATAATTGATCCCATGATATTAATTGAATAAATTGTTATAACTTTGAAGCCTGACAAATGCATTGTGGTCATTAAAGTAATGGTTATAAACAATGGCAGTGCAAGAAGCTTAATATTTGCCTTAAAATCACTTAAAAAGCTTGATTTTGGGAGTTTCTCAGTGTCAGTGTCAGTATCTATACTCTGATTTTTTATAATATTAGATACTTCCAATTTTGATTCTTCACTGCTCCCACGGTACCAGTAAAATGACCTTCGGACATTAAACAAGTCGTTTTTCTTCAAATACCATACATAGGTTTCTTTTAAGTAAATTACTAAAAGTAAACTTGTGAAAGTCATTAAAAGGCTTACAATCATGAAGGCTCTCCATGAGAAACTACTGCCTACGACGTTTCCTAGCAGGAATCCCACAGAAAGGCCTAGATAAACTCCTGAGATGCAGAAGCCACGACTTTTTGGATGTGTCACTTCTGCCAGATATAGTGGTATAATTGGTGAAGCGAAAGCCATGGCGACACCAATTATTAATCGACCAATTATCAAAATTGTTATTGACGTATCCGAATAGAAATATTGCATAACCGAGGCTACGGCTTCTAGTATGAAAGATATCATTAAGATGTATCGTTTTGGTAATTTCTGCATAGCGTATCCTGATGAGAGACAAATTGGTGCCATTGGAAGTATCGTTATTGATGCTGTTTAATAGAAAATATTGTAAAAATTGTAAAAAGTTTCGAGGTGGCATCTTTAAAGTATCACTACTTACTTATCCAAGTAGTTTGCTCCATACTAATATCAAGTATGTTATCTCGTCTTAGTTGATGTATTAGATGAATTGGAAACATGCCAATCATTCCTGCTGAGGTATAGTGGATGAATCCTAGGAAAGCAGCTAATATCTATATAAAAATGTAATTATTAGAGGTTTTCACGATTGTTATTAAGTAATTTTATTAATTACCTGCCGAAACTTGATATGTTTCTCATTATATGTCAATCCATTGACATTTTCAAGAGAATCATATATTTTGTTATCTAGAACTTGTCTATTATTTCCCATTTTCAGGTGTTGAACTACAATATCTAAACTTTAGTCACGAAATGTTTCGAAGTACCATGAAGTGCTCTAATTACGATGAATTGTATAATTTTATCATCTATTTAAACAATTTAATATGGGTATTAATTAGCATTAGCTATGGCCGCTTCTAGGTTATTTTTAAGTTAATTAAATATTTATTTAGTTCTAATGTTGTAAAGATTTTTTATTGTTTCGTTACATGGCACAATATTTTGATTATAGCATGATGTCTTTAACTTTTATCTTTTAGTAATTGCCGTCATAATTGAATGATGATATTTGGAAAATGGAGCATTTGTAGTACTCTTTCATTTTGTTTGTTTCCTTTTTGTCTCAAGTCCTCTTAAGTATGCGGTGCCCTTTATTGTCTTGTTTCAGTCTTTGAGTAAGTCTTTAAGGCATATTTCCACGGATTTGACACGTTACTTTGGTTTCATTGAGTATACTACGATTCACATTTGTTGTGCAAAGCCCTTTTTCGTCGTTTTTTGACAATTTTGCCATTATTTCACTGTGCCAATTCATGAATTATTGAGCAATGAAATGTATTGAGCAGTACATCAATGAAACATAAGAATTTAAACGACGAGATGAGTCATTAGTTTGGTATAGTATACCGTGGCTAAACCAAGAAGGTGGACTTACCTCATTATATTCGACGCTAACGTACGTATTGGGACTTGAACTGATAGACATGGTGGCTGTTAGGAACTGTGCACTGACTGATACTATTAGCTGGCTTGTCTGCTGGGCAATGTGGACTGCTGGACCCCAGCAGGCACTAACTCAATAATGACTCGGGGTTGCAGTTTTAACAATGCTTTTATTACATTTTGTATTCAAATTGATGTGTTTTATTTTCGCGACACAAATCAACATCTTCAATAATTGCTACATAAACATTTAAACTTCTCAAGACTTCTTCTGCAGAAATCACAATTTAAACTTTACGTTTCATTCTTAGTCTCTGGCATAAATAAATACATAATAACCGTATCTAGACTGGTTCAAATTCCAAAGAACATAAACTCACCAATGACTCCCAAATATACCTCTAGCAACGGTGAATACTTAATACTCAAAAAGAAAACGACATAATAACAAATAAACTTAAACCACTTCCATAACTTTTCACTTTTAAAGGGAATATTTCACCACCCATGGCAATGAGGATAAACTAATAGAGGCAAAAATTATATAAAGAGCTAATGATAGCTAATGATTATTTTCCTAATATGAGTACTAATACTACACATAATTAAGCTACAATGTGAAAAAAATGATTTACACAGCTTTTAAAGAGTCCTCAATTTCTCCCAACGTCTTATTCCTAGTTTCAGGCATGGTAAAATACATTACTAACGTCCCAACAGCAGTACAACATCCGAAAAATAAAAATTCACCGATAAGGCCCAAACTTTCTAATAACAATGGTGAGTATTTAATACTTAAAAAGAAAACTACATAATAAACAAATGTACATATACCACAACCAATATCTTTCACCTTTAATGGGAATATTTCTCCACATACAACCCATGGTAACGAACCTAAACCGATACAGGTAAAAAATGTTGACGAAATCAGTGCTATCAAACCAAAAATTGGTAGAATTACATCAGAATTGGACGAGAATTGTTTAAATAGACAAAATAGGAACGTAGATACTGCTGTTCCACTTCCACTAATCATAACCAATATTCTAATTTTACATTTTTTGATGAGTATACACCCGATAATTGATGCAACAATTCTAATTACATCCATAATAATTGTGGCAATATAAATGTTTAGCTTTGGCAAAACATCACCCATTATGCTAATAGAGTAAATAAGAACAACTTTAAAACCTGATAAATGCATTGTTAACATTAAAGTTAATGTTACAAATAAAGGCAAAGCAAGTAGCTTTAAATTGGTAAGAAATTCACTGCAAAAGGTAGTTTTCTTATTGATTTTCTTATCAATACTGTTAATATTATTAACATTATTAATATTATTAGCATGATTTCCTATATATTTACCAATTTCTAATATTGCGTTATTATTAATTCCTCGATACCAATAAAATGATTCTTTAGCCCTACAGATATCATTTTTCTTTAAAAACCATACGTAACTTTCTTTCAAATAACATACTAGTATGAAATTGATGATTGCTAGAGATGTACTGATGAGAATATAAGTTTTCCATGAGAAAGTAGCACCGACTATGTTAGCAACCATGACTCCGAATGATATCCCCATGAATACAAATGAGATGCACATCCCTCGAATTTTAGGATTTGTGACTTCGGCTAAATACAGCGGTATAATCGGTGCTGCGATAGCCATGGCTACACCATTCATAAATCGACCGATGAGTATCGCTGATAACGTGGCTTCGACCAAGAAGTATTGTATCAACCAACCGATGACTTCTATTATTGATGCGATTATTAATAAATAACGTTTGGCTATTTTTTGCATTGATATGCCTGTTAACATGCATACGACTGCCATTGGGACGATATAAATTGAGGCTAAAATGTTTATAAGTATATTACTACTGTAATTAGTTGGACGAAAAGGTTAATTACTTATCCATGATACCTGATCTTGCGTGATAGAATGGATTTTTGCGACTCGAAGTTGGACTATAAGATGGGCTGCAAAATTTCCAAGCATTCCTAGACTTGTGTAGTGTATGAATCCCACTAGAGTTGCAAGGGCCTTAAATATTTAATTATACTACATTAAAGATTGAATGGAAGTGTGATTTACCTGACGAATTTTATTAATAGTTTTTTCTTGCTGGCTAATAAATAATTCGTGGTCACCTATTATTTTATAATTTATAGTGTTCTCTTGAGCCATTATGATAATATTAAGCAATAATATGTTGTTGTTATACAGCTCAAAATATTGTTAATACTATTTTTGTGCGAGAACGCTCGTACAGGTATCGGTGTCTAGATAGAGAATTTAAATAATTTGCATATTCATATTCAACACAGTGGGAAAATAAGAAGGAATGCTGTATGCATAATACATACTACGATAAACAAGTTAACAATCACATATTTTAATTATCATTTTGTTGAATTTACCGTAATTTAATAAATCTCGTTACTATTTATTAAAATATGTAGCCTTTTTCATCTAAATCCGCCGGGATTCGATCCTGGGACTATGTGGTCATCTGACATTTGTGTAACTGAGCCACTTGACAGAACAATTATTTATTACTTATACCAAATTAATTAAAAATTGTAAATACATTATATAGCCTTAATGCTGCCTTAATGTAGGAAACAAGTTGTGACAACCATGTAGATAGGAGAAGAATATTGCACAGGGCAATGAGGGCAAAGTCCACGACGACAAGACCTTTCGGATGACTACCTAAGGGATGGTCCAATAGCTGGATCCCGAAATTCCTAGACTACAGAGACTTAAAAGAACAAACAATATGCCAACAAACAAGGAACTTCACTTAAACCTTTCTTTGATTCCAATTTAAAGGTACTGCTTCTGTATCATACTACTTCTGAAAATACGTAATAACTGAGCGGAGTAGTGAAGACTCAAAATTAGCTTTGCTTATTAGTATTTAATAATTTACAGTGCCTTACATAATGAGAAAACCTTGCGCTTGTGTTATCACCCTATTGTTATCAATGTTTACGGCTTAAGATTGTTTTAGAATAACTAATACATGTTACATAATACAGAAATGATAGGCTCAAATTATACATGCAAAGTTGTAATTGAATGTGAAATACAATACACTGTTAGGTTCTTATGCCTTGCATCCGGCATCCTGGACCCAGTCACACACCTGCAGGGCGGCGTTGAAGTGCAGGCCAGGTGGGCAGTCCTTCACCCAGTTGCCATCGTTGGCACAGTGACAGAACTTGGTGCAGTCACCGGGGTAAGGCAGGTGGTTGTTGTCGACAATTGGGAAGATGTTGGGGCACACGTTGATGCAAGTGCCATCGTCACCAGATGGAGCCTTGGTGGGCTCGACTGGGTTGACTGGGCCATCAGTGGGTTCCTTGGTTGGAGCCTCAGTTGGTTTGGGTGCTTCAGTTGGCTTGGGTGCTTCAGTTGGTGTGGCATTAGGATCGCAGCCACCATTGGCCTTCCAGTCACACACCTGCAGAGCGGCGTTGAAATGCAGGCCTGGTGGGCAGTCCTTCTCCCAGTTGCCGTCGTTAGCGCAGTAGCAGAACTTGGTACAATCGCCAGGAAATGACAAATGGTTGTTTTCTTGAATTGGGAACACACTGGGGCAGATATTGTCAAGTGCCACTGGGTTTGCCTGGAGCCTGAGTGGGTGCAGATGAAGTAACTGGCTTGTCAGTTCCCTGGGTCGGAGCCACAGTTGGAGCTTCTGTGGGTTTGGGTGTGGGCTTGGCACTTGGCTCGCATCCAGCGTTGGCTTTCCAGTCGCACACCTGTAGATCATGGTTGAAATGCAAACCAGCAGGGCAATTCTTCTCCCAGTTGCCATCGTTCGCGCAATGGCAGAATTTGGTGCAATCACCAGGGAATGGCATGTCGTTGTTTTCTTCAATTGGGAAGACATTAGGACAGACGGTATCACACGGACCAGTGGGTTTGCTAGGTTTGGTTGGTGCCGGGGTTTGAGTAGCAGGGATATCGGTAGGTTTGGGGGTGACTTCGGGCTTATTAGCTCCACAGTTCACATTGCTCGGCCAGTCACAGTTACCGGGTTGAAATACAAACCATCGCTGCACTCCTTGATGGTGACGCTACCATGATCACAATCGCAAAACTTCTGACAGTCAACAGAGTTGGGAACATTGAAACAATCACGAGCATCGCAGATTACATCTTCACAGCCATGGCTTGTGGTATGACTTGGCGCAGCGGGAGTTTCAGTTGAAACAGTTCCCCCAATACAGCCAGCTGATTCGGGCCAATCGCATACTTGAAGAGCGGCATTGAAATGCAACCCAGGTGGACAGTCCTTCTTCCAGTTTCCGTCGTTGGCACAGTGGCAGAATTTGGTGCAGTCGTCAGTGTAAGGCAGGTGAACGTTATCCACAATCGGGAAAGTACCTGGGCAGATGGCGTCGCATACTGGCTCCGCCACAGGTCCCTTGGCAGCAAGTGCGATTTGCACGAGCAAAGCAGCTCCCAAAATTTGGGCAACAACTATAAAAAAAAACCAAATTATTAAGTTTTTCTAATTGAATTAAAGTGTGTGGGTTACTTTAATTCAATTAGAAAAACTTATCCTTCATATTTCTTGTAATAGATGTATTGCCTTCTATTGAAATGATCTGCTTTATATTCAGTTGAAAACCTCTCTATATGTTAAATCGAATATCGGAGGACGATTCTAATTGCAATATTCGACCTATATATACTCAAATCTAATTATCGAAAGAATAAGTGAGATAAACGCAGTAAGATCATTAATCTATAGTTTTCGGATAAAATGCACTTATTGTATTCAGCGAAATCGATAAGATCAATGTACACATTCCAGAATAATTGATATATAATTGTCATTAATTTTAAATTATGAAGTACAGTGAATTATTTTTATAATTTTTTGTATACACGATCTATAAGTGCATACCAGAGCCGATTAACATGTTTTGCCCTTTTTCGATTTTTTTTTCTATATTTTGACCCTGTTCAATACGCCAGTATCATAAATATAAAAGTATAAACTGGATAATCATAAAAGTGTCTAGTTTCCATATTTTTCAAAACATATACACTGTAACGTTGAGTGTCGATATTATTTGATATTTTCACTTTTAATTAGTTGGAAGCGTACTCATGGGAAATAGTTAAGCCACCGTCTAATGTCGGAAATAGTTGTGTTGTGTTGTAGTTAGGGCCAAATTAATACAAGACACTAGATGACCCGATGAATTTCGTTCGGACAATATAAGAAACAAATTCAATAATTCCACAGCAAATATCTTTCACAATTAGGGGAAATATTTTACTACAAATAACCCGAGGCAACGAAATTAATTATAGATAACGAACGTAATTAGAGATATTTAACCTGAAATTGATAATTTTTCCAGAAATGTCCGAAAATTATTTAAAAATACAAAAGATAATCTCTCTTTCGCTGTCGTCACCAGCGAAGCTCACTTCAACCTGCTTGCCTCGTCGACCAGTGCGAACCGGTCGTTTCTAGCTGCCGCCTCCGCCTGGATCTCTTCGTTATATCTTTATCTTATTTCAGTTCATGTATTGTGGTACAATAAATCCCACAGAATTAATTTATTCAGATTCATTGGAATACAGTTTTTACAGTTTATAATCATATAAGTTACAATTTAGACAATTTTATTTCTCTAGTGAGTTTTCATTGAATCCTCTATATCTCCCAATGTCCTATTTCTAGTCTCAGGCAGTAGAAAGTACATTACAACCGTACCGACAGTAGTACAACAACCAAAAAATATAAACTCACCAATTATCCCAAAATAAACCTCCAACAACTGCGAATATTTTATACTTAAAAAGAAAACAATAAAATAAGCAAATAAACTTATACCGCAGCCTATATCCTTCACTTTTATAGGGAATATTTCCCCACAGACAACCCAGGGTAGAGAGGCCAATCCAACAGATGCGAAAATAATAAATGTAATCAGCGCTACCAAGCTGAGAATTGGAAAAACATCTTCGGAAACATATGAAAAATATTTAAATAAACAGAAAAATACATGAGAAATGGCACTACCTGTACCACTGATCATGACAAGCAAACGAACCGGATACCTTTTAATTAAAACACAACCTAAAATTGCCGCTCCTAGTCTAATAACATCAGCTATAATTGTGAGAAGATAATTATTCAAATTTGGCAATACCACTTTTATGATATTAATTGAGTAAAACACGACAACTTTGTAACCAGACAAATGCATCGTCGTCATCAATATAATTGTAACAAACAATGGCAAAGCAAGTAATTTCAGATTGGCTCGAAAATCACTAGACAAACGCGTTGTTTTGACCTTTTCAGTGTTGTTTCTCGCATAGCTCGTTATCAGTTTGGAGACCTCTAATTTCGCATCCGCATTCTGTCCTCTATACCAATAGAACGATTCCTTAACCATACATCGATCATTCTGTTTCAAATGCCATACATAGGTCTCCTTCAGAAAACATATTAGCATAAAGTTCATTATAACAATTGATAAGCTTATCAAGATATTCGTTTTCCATGAGAAACTACTGCCGATTATATTACCACAAGCAACACCAGCGGAAAGTCCCATGAATACAGCTGATAAGCAAAAGCCGCGAATTTTGGGATTTGTCACCTCTGCTACATAGAGTGGAATAATTGGTGCTTCCATGGCCATTGCAATTCCGATTATAAATCGACCGATAAGAACGTAGGTTAGGGAGGATTCTGTAAGGAAATATTGCATGGTCCAGCCAATCAGTTCCAAAAGTGATGCTGTTATAAGTAGATGCCGTTTGGCTACCTTCTGCATTACAAAACCAGTCGTTATACAAACTGGAGCCATGGGAACAATAAAAATTGACACTGTAAAATGGCTTATTATTACTCTGTTGGTTCTGTGGATTTAGGAATATTACTTATCCATGACGCTTGTTCAGGTGTTACAACATAGAGATTTCGCATTTGATCTATAAAATGACTTGCATATGTCCCTAGAATGGCTAATCCTACATAGTGTATGAAGCCAAGGACTGATGTGAGACCCTTCAAGAAAAACCGTGATACCGTCATGGTTTTTTGTTTATGGGATTTGCTTACTTGTCGAAATTTGTTGACTAATTTTTCATGTTTTTCGTATTCCTCACTATCATCAATAGGATGAAACGTTATATCTTCACCTAAAACTATCTTTGATGTCATGCTAAAGTTTCTACGTCTGAAACTGACTACTTCTGGAAATATTTATTTCCTAAGTGGGGAGTAAGGAACACTCAATACTTGCTTTGCTTAGTAGTATTTAATAATTTAGTGTTTTACATAATGAGAAAACTTTGCGCTATTTATATATGTTATCACCCAATTGTTATCATGTTTGTAGCTTAAGGTAGTTTTAGAATAAATAATTCAGTTTACATCATACGGTAATTATTGACTCAAAGTGTACACGCAAAGTTGTAAATGAATATGAAATATAATATACTTTGTTAGGTTCTTATGCCTTGCATCCGGCATTCTGGACCCAGTCACACACCTGCAGAGCGGCGTTGAAGTGCAGGCCTGGTGGGCAGTCCTTCACCCAGTTGCCATCGTTGGCACAGTGACAGAACTTGGTGCAGTCACCGGGGTAAGGCAGGTGGTTGTTGTCGACAATTGGGAAGATGTTGGGGCACACGTTGATGCAAGTGCCATCGTCACCAGATGGAGCCTTGGTGGGCTCGACTGGGTTGACTGGGCCATCAGTGGGTTCCTTGGTTGGAGCCTCAGTTGGTTTGGGTGCTTCAGTTGGCTTGGGTGCTTCAGTTGGTGTGGCATTAGGATCGCAGCCAGCGCTGGCCTTCCAGTCGCAAACCTGCAGAGCAGCGTTGAAGTGGAGACCGGCAGGGCAATCCTTCACCCAGTTTCCGTCGTTAGCGCAGTGGCAGAATTTGGTGCAGTCGCCTGGGTAGGGCAGGTGGTTATTGTCGACGATCGGGAAGACATTGGGGCACACGTTGCCGCAGGTGCCGTCACCACTGGGGCCGGATGGTTCTTGGGTTGGGTTCACTGGAGTATCGGTGGGCTTCTTGGTTGGAACCTCAGTTGGTTTGGGTGCTACAGTTGGTTTGGGTGCTTCTGTTGGCTTGGAATTAGGATCGCATCCAGCGTTGGCTTTCCAGTCGCATACCTGCAGAACAGCGTTGAAGTGAAGACCAGCAGGACAGTCCTTCTCCCAGTTGCCGTCGTTAGCGCAGTGGCAGAACTTTGTGCAATCGCCAGGGAATGGTAAGTGATTATTCTCCTCAATTGGGAACACATTCGGGCAAACATTGTCGCAAATGCCGCTGGGCCTGCCTGGGGCCTCAGTGGGTTCCGATGGGGTGGCAGGCTTGTCAGTGGGCTGCTTGGTCGGAGGAGCGGCAGTTGGGGCCTCGGTTGGTTTAGGACTGGGCTTCTGGCTTGGATCGCATCCAGCATTGGCCTTCCAGTCGCACACCTGCAAAGCAGCGTTGAAATGTAGACCGGCAGGACAGTCCTTCTCCCAGTTTCCGTCGTTGGCGCAGTGGCAGAACTTGGTGCAGTCTCCAGGGAATGGCAAGTGATTGTTGTCCTCAATCGGGAAAACGTTGGGGCAGACAGAGTCGCAGATTTCGCTGGGCTTGCCTGGGGCCTGGGTAGGTGCCGATGGAGTGGCTGGGTCGTCAGTGGGAGCCTTGGTTGGAGCGGCAGTTGGGGCCTCAGTTGGTTTAGGAGTAGGCTCCTGGCTTGGATCGCACCCAGCATTGGCCTTCCAGTCACACACCTGCAGAGCAGCGTTGAAATGCAAACCGGCTGTGCAGTCCTTCTCCCAATTTCCGTCGTTGGCGCAGTGGCAGAACTTAGTGCAATCTCCAGGGAATGGCAAGTGATTGTTGTCCTCAATCGGGAAAACGTTGGGGCAGACAGAGTCGCAGATTTCGCTGGGCTTGCCTGGGGCCTGGGTAGGTGCCGATGGAGTGGCTGGGTCGTCAGTGGGAGCCTTAGTTGGAGCGGCAGTTGGGGCCTCAGTTGGTTTAGGAGTAGGCTTCTGGCTTGGATCGCATCCAGCATTGGCCTTCCAGTCGCACACCTGCAGAGCAGCGTTGAAGTGCAAACCGGCAGGGCAGTCCTTCTCCCAGTTTCCGTCGTTGGCGCAGTGGCAGTACTTAGTGCAGTCTCCAGGGAATGGCAAGTGGTTGTTGTCCTCAATCGGGAAAACGTTGGGGCAGACAGAGTCGCAGATTTCGCTGGGTTTGCCTGGGGCCTCGGTAGGTGCCGATGGAGTGGCTGGATCGTCAGTGGGTGCCTTGGTTGGAGCAGCAGTTGGGGCCTCAGTTGGTTTAGGAGTGGGCTTCTGGCTTGGATCGCATCCAGCATTGGCCTTCCAGTCGCACACCTGCAGAGCAGCGTTGAAGTGCAGACCAGCAGGACAGTCCTTCTCCCAGTTTCCATAGTTGGCGCAGTGGCAGTACTTGGTGCAGTCTCCAGGGAATGGCAAAAGGTTGTTATCTTCAATTGGGAAGACATTGGGGCAGACGGTGTCACACGGACCACTGGGCTTGCTGGGCTCAGTTGGGGCCGGGGTTTCAGGAGTTTGAGTTGCTGGATTATCGGTTGGCTTGGGGGTGACGGGTTCGTCAGATCCACAGTTCACATTTTTGGCCCAGTCACAGTTGCCGGTGGCGGGGTTAAAGTACAATCCATTGCTGCACTCCTTGATGCTGATGCTACCATGATCACAATCGCAATACTTCTGACAGTCCGCAGAGTTGGGAACATTAAAACAATCTTCAGCACCGCAGGTTACATCTTCACAGCCATGGTTTGGTGCATCGCTTGGGGCAGCGGGAGAGTCAGTTGGACCAGATCCGCCAATACAACCAGCAGCCTCGGGCCAGTCACACACCTGAAGAGCAGCATTGAAATGCAATCCAGGTGAGCAATCCTTCTTCCAGTTTCCGTCATTGGCGCAGTGGCAGAATTTGGTGCAGTCGTTAGTGTAAGGCAGGTGAACGTTATCCACAATCGGGAAAGTATCCGGGCAGATGGCGTCGCATACTGGCTCCGCCACGGGTCCCTTGGCAGCAAATGCGATTTGCACGAGCAAAGCGGCTCCCAAAATTTGGGCTACAACTATAAAAATCACTCACAGTATTAGGATAATCCACACTTTAATCCACTTTGTAAAACTTACCCTTCATATTTGATGTAATCGATTTTGCCTTCTATTCAGATGTAATTCTTTCTATTCAAATATATAAACCTTTATATTAGTCGAATCGAATATCGGAGGAAGAATGATTTTAATTGCAATATTCCGCCTATATATACTCGAATCTCATTATCAAAAGGATGAATGAGATAAATGAGACAAGATCAGTAATCACCAGTTTTCGTATAAAAACTTAACTTATTGTGTTCTGCGAAGTCGATAAGATCAATGCTTCAAATTCCTGAAAAAAATACTGATAAATTGTTACTAATCCGATAATTCTGTTAATCTCTCATTTTTTCATTCATTTCGTTAGCCTTATTGTTTAAGCTTAATTATTCCATAAAAGCCTTATAATATAACAATAATAAATTCTAATAGAGGTTTAATTTAATTTCTTTCTTATCGGCTATGAGAAATGCGAAATGTGCGCACGTAAAAACAATAACATAGATAAGGTTACGGTACAAAAGTTAATTGTACTGAACTACAAATTTCGAAGTGTGCCTTTAATCGTATAGGTAATAGAGTATATCACTTTAAAAATGTAGATAAGAAGGATTAGTGCAAAGTCATAAATCATACAAATGTGTATTTTAGTACTAAAATGTAATTTTATTGAAGACATTAACTTTTCGTTTATTTAAAGAATGGCACAGATACTTAGGTCATTAGAAAGAAAATGGCAGTGCTTGTTACAGTCCTAGTCTTATTAATTCTCCAGGTAATTTCTGAAGTCGAATTTTAATCATTTAAAATTATTTAAATTAGCTTGTAGGTCAAGCAACACCCGCTGGTGTTGGTCCTCCGATTGGTAATGAAGAAGCAAATTCTACATATGTCAAATGTACTTCTGCACGGATCAATGATTTCTTGAACATTGGAAGTACGTACATACCGGATATGATGCAATGTGTTGATAAAATGTCTGATTTGGGATATGACTACTTAGTAATGATGAATGATTTTTACAATTACAAATACGACTCTTTTCATCACGATTTCGATGAAGGCGCCAAATGCAACAACGCATTATGTACCAACAATAATGTCAAGTATGTGATCAGTATGCTTCTTCGCCTTCGGGCGCAAATGTTTGACATGATGGACCTGCTCAAATACAGGCAGACGATGACGAAGGATACCAAGAGATGTGTCTATCAAGTGATGGTTAAATTTACCAATGCAGCATCGGAAACAATTTCGTGTCCGGCACAATAGCAAATTGTGGTAAAATAGTAGTGTGAGTTAATAGAAAAGTAAGTAGATATGTTTCTTGTGTTGGTATGTCTTTATTCAAATCCTCTCTCCCAGAGTTTTAAGAATAGTGGGTGATATACATTATGAGATATACATTAAATACGTATAAGTTTTATTTCTGTGAAAGTATAAATAAAAACCAACTACCACAAGTGTTACAATCGCACGGTGATCATTTTGAAAAAAAGTTCCTCTCATGTAACAGATTTGGATGCGTGTCGAACAAAAGCTACGGGAAAATTTGGCAATTTTGTAACACGTGAACGTATCGAGCGTTATAGCTGAACGTTGTGGGTGCGACCTATAGTGATCTCGGTGCCGAGGGCGCTCACAACGGGCGGGGGCATTTCCAAATTCGTCGGCATCCTGCCATGCACCGAGTAATCCTTAGCGTTCTTCAAACCGCTAACAACGCACGCACTCAGCGCCGACCGGTTCAGACTCATCGGCGACGCCTCCAGCCACTCATTCGCCACCACATCGTAGCACTCAACGTGGTTGATGGTCGTCGAACCTGCGACGAAGCGATCTGCGTTGATGTAATAAATCATACTGCTTTACTCTACATGAGACAACTCACCGTTGAATCCCCCAATTGCGAAAATGTAGCCGTCCAACACAACAGTCGCAAAATTGCTGCGTGGGTAGAACATATCCGGAACAGCGTCCCATGCTGATGAATGACCGGGCGTATACCTCTCACCCGAAGTCAATCGGGTGAAGCCATTAAATCCACCTAGAGCATATAAGGTTCCCCCGAAAGCAACCAGGGACACTCCCGAGCGCGGGGACATCATTTGGGGAATGTACGACCATTGCTTCAACGTGGTGTCATACACCTCGGCCGAGTTCATCACCTCGTTCCCGTTAAACCCTCCCACTATATAAATCTTGTCCTCGACGGTGGCGGCACTTGCGTCGGAACGAGGTTTAAGCATTGGATGGATCAACTCCCATTGGTTCATCTTGGGATCGTAGCATTCTGCTGAGCTCATTCGTATTCGACCATTGTATCCGCCCATTGCATAGATCTTACCACCATGAGTTGCTACACTCACATAACAACGTGGGTAGTACATACACGCACATTCGCGCCATTTATGTTTAGCAGGATCATAGGCACGCACGTTACTAAAGTGCTCATTACCATCAAAACCACCTAGAAAACATGACAATGACTTAGTCCTCCTTAAAAACTAGCAAGTCAACTACCAATCATATAGATGATTCCATCCAACTGGCAAATCCCATGATATGCCCTAGGCACTTTATCACAGTCGCGGCTCAACAACCAACGATCTGCCCTCGTATCGTAGGTCTCGATAAAATTCGTCGGACTCCCCGCCGTCCATCCGCCTATGGCAAAGAGGATGTCGTGGGGTATCCGAGGTCTCATCATAGGATGAGACATGAGGTCAATATCACATTTGGGCACTTGTAACATTCCAAGAATTGTATTTATCACAACTTGAGATTCCTAGAAAGGACCAATTCGCCATGATTAATCATAACACCCAAAAACTCTGGCATTTTAGGGGTTATCAGAACAAAAATGACATTAAACTTTGAAGAAAATATATATGAATACAAAAAAGACATAATTTGTGCTTTGCATTATGGGAGGGCGCTGTAACATAAATATAAATAGATAACAAAAAATCAAGCCTACCAAAAAAAACCATTAGTAAGCATAATAAAATGTTGTATATACACTATTATCGCCGATCGGGGGCCATTTTAAAATGTATTGTAAGAAGTCGCTGTTTAGGTTACCCAAGCGTAACGTGTTTAATAAAGCGTGTGCGTAATTGTATCGGCTTTTTATATCGTATTCGGTCCAGATTTTGATCGCGTCGAAAGCAATCTCTTCCGACTTGATGTTCAGATAGTCGCTGTCCATGATCTCGAGCAGATCAGTAAACGGCAGATGGACAAACTCTTTCGACTGCTTGTAGATCTCCTCAAAGTGTAGGTGCACATAATGGCGGCCTCGCTTCGCAAGCTTTTTGCAGAAATACTGGCGTGCAAAGCGCAACAGGCCCAAGCAATTTGTCGGCTCCAGATTATCTACAAAAAGTGAACATTTGTATAAATATTACCACCACAGACTAAATGTAGCCGTAACCTAGAATATACTGGCAGCAGTGCTGCATAACGCCCATCATCTCATACTGATCCGCATAACGCACAAGCGGTTCAAGGTCATCATGTGTAATTTCGCATGTTCCAGTATACGCAAAGTCCATCAGTTTCGAACAGATATTCCCAGGGGCGGTCATAACTGCCACACGGTTTTCGGGTTGATTACGATTGATGGAATTCGTAAAGAAAGCCTGCAAAAATCGCCAATTAGCATTTTGTTACCCTCACTTCAGAATGTCTTCGAATGTCAGAGGTACTTTGAAGTATGGACTGACGGCAGCCAGGATCGCACGATGTATTTTGAACTCGACTCCATCTTCGCACCGTACTGCGCCATCACAGAGCTGATTGTTGTGTCGAAACTCTGACCAAATTGCCGGGAACTCAATGGGGCTTAATATGCGCGGTAGGCAGAAGCACTTTTTGTTCACTTTGCATGAAACGATCTTCTTTCGCTTCGGTTTAATCACCAGTACATTTGTTTGCGTCGTAATTTTGCTAGTCTTCGAACGCACGCCGATGGATTTGCGCAGCTTCAGTCCCCAAGTTTGGTGCTCATTCATTATTTATCGACGCGGCCGTGTGTAATTTTCTCGCTACTGGCACGTTCTTTTCTTCCACGTTCAAAGGGCTACGTTAATTTAGTGTTTGAATTTGAAAAAAAAAACGACAACTTTGTAGACTATCTTTGTTTCACCGCTGTACGTCTGCTCTATACGCTTGCTGAGGTATGTTTCGAAGGATTTTCTTTTAAAAAGTGGTACTTGGTCGAGGGAGGTCAAATATATTTTAAAACAGGTATGGTCCTGAGCTGACACTTAAAATCAAACTGAATTAAATGCTACACACACTGACTGACGTATGGCATATGATTATAAGCATCAAAAAGTTTATGTCAAAGCGAAGTAGTTTATATTCATATAATCATTAAGTCCAAATAAATAATACTAAATTCTACAGATGTACATATAAAATCATTCTCTGTAACTTCACAGGCTCTGAATTACATTTAACCTCGAAACTACAGTCTGACTGATCAACCTAGACATCATAAGAAATAGTACAGACTGGCATAATCTCCTTAAAACTCATCCAAGACTAATAAATTACATTTGAGCTAGTCTAACATGTCCAGTATTGTTTGGAACGCAAGTATCATCCATATTTGACCGCTCTGTTTGACTAATTTGATACCCACTGGATAAAACCCGAGCTCTTTGAGGTTGTCCCATCAATATAAAGTACCTAATCAAATAAAACAAGTCAAATTATCCAAAAACACTAATATATTTATGAATACCTTTGCTTTAATTTTATCCATACCGCCTTTTTGCAAACAAAGATAATGAAGATGAAGATTCCGTAGATGGCGTTGCAGAAATCTGTGGGATACCAAATCCAAGCGACTATTTCATCTCCCAAACACCAGTTGACTATCCATGATATTAACTCGAGTATCCAATTGATACCCATTGCAATAAATAGTTTGATGTACATTACGTAATCTTGTTTGTTGGACTCACAGTGTCGTTGACTTTCTTTTCCACGAAGTGCCTTCTTGTTATCTCTAATAGAGCTGTGGATTTTTAGAGCCGTGAAGATGAAGAGCACCACGTTGATTATCAAAAGAATAGCCATTGGTAAGTAGAAGTAAAGAAGCTGGGGAAGTCCGACTGAAACACTTTGTTTCGAAATACAAATCAACTTTTTTCTTATAGATTATTACAATCAAGCCAACAGTGATTTTTTCCTGTGAGATTTGGATGGCCATGGAAATTATCCATTGAATTAATACCATGAATAATGGCAAGCAGGATTATGGGGGTTCCATTTGCGAAACAAACATATATTCCAAATTGTTTCCATTTGGCCGAGTTTCCTTGAAGGGGAGCTCGTCTTCCACTACAATATTTTTAACAATTAATAAAGAAGACTAATTCTATTCAACAAAACAATACAAAGATATCATTCTATAGTATTATTGGTAATTTCTCTTGTTAGTAATATAGAATATCGTCAGTATATTTATTTTACGTACGAAAATGTAAGATACATATCAATACAGGTAACATTCATCCAGCAAAATGAAGAAAGAAAGAAATAAATTCCACAGGATCCTGAAAAATAAAACAATGAAATGAGTTCATTCATTTTTTTCAGTTTTCGAACTTTGTTACCGACGTCAATAGATAATTTCGGTATTTCACAAATATTTCAAGGATATGACCAAATAAAACACTAATCCGACATACTTAAGCTTGTAGATAATCATTATTGTGATGAAATCTATTGTAATTTTTATATTTTTAGTAACTGTGCACCATGGAGTACTTTGAACATGAACTATTGTCACGGTTTGCATCATATTTCAGAATTCTAGAATGGTTGAAATTCAATCATGGAATTAGGATTAATTTTCGATTAGGAGGATAACAATATTGAAATAAAACTATTCTTGTAGGATTATTGTTTTTGAAGATCATCCATTAGTCTAATGTAAGGATTGTTGAATAAGATACTTAAAATCTAATTGAAGGAAATAGCGTTTTAGTTTGATGCAATATAATATGTAAATCATTGAAAAAAAGAGAATAATTCAATTATTACTATGCTATGTTTTACATCCTAGACATTGTTTATGGTAATATACTCAAGAGTTTAGTTTAATGCATTTTAGAATTTGGTGGGGAGGCGTTCCACATGATGAACAACAAAGTTTTGGGGCAGAACAATAGATCAAAAAATCTGTTTGAAATTCACTAGTGGTTTATTATGTCACTGGCTTGTATAACATACGTGTATATCATAAAATCTGTAATCTATAAACTATTAAAAGGTTCGTATATGGTTCATTAACCACAGGTTGCCTACCCCTATACTAAATTGGCAGTCCCGGGGAAGAGGAAATCTACTGAAACTGATATGCGCACGCAGGGCCGGCGGAAATGGGCATGCAACGCATGCGACGAATGTGGGCGCCTCGTCAACGGGGGCGCCATTACGAGATTTGGATATATACCATAATTTTATTAAATTATAGAATGTATAGAATACTTAATAAATTATCATAAATATTCTAAGTTAACTATGAATACGGAGACATGAAATACATATTTTGTTTGTAATGTGATATCACTAGATACCACAAATAATTTTACGTTTGAAAGAGCCGCCGAAAATGTTAACGAATCGCCTCAATATCCACTAGATAAATTTAAAATCCATGTGTTTTATTCACGCTTTTAGGAGTTTCGATGTGTGCGATAAACGATTGTTTTGAATAACTAAAGACATATTTTGAAAATTTCGATTTTTTTAATAAATTACCGTAAATTAATAATGCATCTTTATGAAAATATTCTAACGATTTAGAGATTGTTTTAAAGGACGGCGACAGTAAAGACGTAAATGCAATAGAGTTATTTCATGAGTTGTGCGCTTTCCGGGATATTTTTTCAGACTTTACTTGTCAGTGTAGCAAACGGCGACCGTAGTTTTTCCAAATTGAAATTGATTAAAACTTACTTAATTAAACATACTTACAAATATGCCACAAGATAGGCTAAATAGGTTGGCGTTAATTAGCATTGAGAATGTTGTATGTGCAGAATTTGATGTTTAAACCATTATATCCAATTTTTTGTGTACTAAATCCAGATTTTTTAAATGTTAATTTAAAAATATAATGTAATCTTATATGTAATTTGAATCATAAGAAACTGTTAAAAAAGGTTTCAAAATAATAGGGGGCGCTAAGGACCCTAGCGCCGGCCCAGTGCGCACGTCACCATGCAGATCACTACACTGCCCTATCAATTCACCACTTGTTCCGCTTAGGAATACGCCGGCAACGCCTTAAAAAAAGTTTGCCTACCCCTGGGCCATGTGAAAGTTAAAAGTACCTTACTCCACCCTTCTAGTAAAAAATTATCGACAAATAATAAATCTAAGTGTTCTTGATTAACTAATCACAAATATTTAGAAACTACTTTTTAAGGGAGGTAGTTCAAGAAGTTTCTTGCAGTTTCACAGGAAATCGTACAAAAAAAACCATGTTTATTCTTCCCAATACTATCCAATTTATTATTCATGCTCAGAATCATTAATCATAAATTCGCATGAATAATTCCACATTTCGTAAATATTGAGCGGTACGGATCAAAACACGAAAACATGAAAGGGTAAACACGTGGGTACTTCAAACATGTACAACGATCTTCATAAAAACATGAAATGCTCCTTATGAATATTATCTAGATTAAATTTGTAACGTAGTCATATCTTAAATACAAAGCAAATTATGAATGAAATTATTGATTTAAATTATCTTTTATAAATACAACGGGCGTATTTATAAAAATAATTGAATTTAAGTTAATTTAATTATATGAAATTGAGGTACAAAAAAGGAAAATGCTTGAATTTATAAATATAACGTAGAACGTTATATTAAACTTACCTAAAACAATGCATTGTGTGGTAGGCAAATCCTGTTTAACTTTCAAACAAAACAGAATAATATACGCAAAAAGCATACAAGTGATATATCCCATCAAACATTTCGTCTGCAGTTTCTTATTCGGAATGAAAACATACACCAGCAACGTAGCAAAGAAAAACGGCACCGAAACTAACATTGCTAAAACCAAAACCATTACTCATCCCAGTTTTTATCACCGACTTGTATGAATCACTAATACCATATTTATTAATTTCATCATTAATGATTCCACTCTCTGTGAAGCACATTCTGCCCATAATTTCACCGTGAGTTGCATTGCCTTCTAGCTCAAAGCAATATTGTTCAATTGCTATAAAATTCTGTATAAATAATCGTCCATCGCGCATTATAAAAAAGTTGTCACTTTCATCGAAAGGCACTGCAGATTCGCAGGGTTCCCAAAAAACCGACAAATGCCTCGCATTCTCTTCCAAGAGCGTGAAATTTTCATGATGAATAGATAAATTCGTTTGGTGTGAATATCCCGGGTCACACTTAATATTCCCTGGAGTTGTCTCTACGCAACATTTCGGGATGCATATCTGTACATCGCACGCACATCCCATGATCTTATCTTTATGTTTGAAGTAATGATCAGGTGCGTAGACTATGCCCTCGTGAATCATATGCTTCGTGGAGTGATTAAATTCACCATTAGAAATATCCATTACGTAGTTGATCTTGCATTTCGGCGTATTCAGACGCATTAAACTCTGTCCCACACAATAATTGCACGTAATTAATACGATTAGTATAGCAAGTTTTAAATACATCGTAAATTATTTTATTAGCCGATGATAAGTAGATTTTATGGTAATTGATGTAGCATTACGTGTTTAGAAAGTTAAGTTTTGACTGTTTATAAACTATGTAGGACTTGTATAACTTGGTGGATTATAATCAAAGTTGATAAAGCGACCACAGAAGTTTCATTTTATATTTTATCGTTGCGGAAAACGTCTGCAGTGGTTACTAATTAATAGATTTAAAATTAATGTGCGTAATGCTGATGGTTGCATTATTTTATCATATTTAAATTTATCTTCTGTTTGCGTATTTATTGATTTAAACACTCATAAATAAAATGAATGAGTACAAGTCTGTGAGACATAGTTTCAACTTTTAAGGTATACATATCTGCACTTTATTTATTTTTGCATCTCTGTAATGTAGCATCATCTAATGCTTAATAGTCTTGAAATCATTGAAAACTGATAGGGAAACCTACATTGGCGACGTGTCAAGTTTATACAATTGTACCTAGATGGCGGTGAACTTAGAAATGTTTCTTAACCGCTTGCTCTACTTTGACGAGCCCAGTTCGTTGCGCGATATACGTAGATCCGCGGGTACCGCTGACTATCTCTCTTACTTATACACGAGGCAATATTAAAAATTACTCATAAACCTCGGAAGCTGTGAGTGGTGTGTATTAGACATGTCATGATATTTTTCGAAATCGATATTTACAATTTTACGATATATCAATATCGAAATATCGTCCTGAAAATATCGATATTAT
>JAODAC010013140.1:8946-23742 GCA_027575185.1 Mimaenictus wilsoni | reverse complement strand
GGAGGTGGGAAGAAGGGCAGTTAGTTCGTAAGAATTTTGTCAAATAAAGTTTAGTCACATTTTTACTCCCGAAACATGTTAGATGTTAAAGAGAGAAGTCTCTCTTTAACATCTACAACAATTTGCATCGGACGGGATCTTCTTCCCGTATTTAAGAGATATAGATAGCGGGGTAGGGAAGAGATATAGATGGAGGAGTACGGAAGAGATATAGAGGCAATGATTGCTTGCATAATATGAAATATGTTTTGTGGGAGAGAGAGAACCAGTCTCCCTGTCAGAGAAGGCGGGGGTGAAGGCCACTGGTTCCAGATTGGAGTTTTTCCTTTAATACAGTTAATATTCTAATATATTCTTTCCGATTTGGGGTCGATATAGATACCTAGAACATGGATAGTTATCATCTGAAAATTTTCCTATTATGCTATTTGTTCAATTTTGGACTGAGCGCATTCACCGAGTTGCGCCTTCCGACTACTAAGTTGGTACACATCCCCCTTTTCTCCGTCGCATCATCACCATGTCGGACCCAGTGCATTCTCCATACTATAAAGACTGTCGACCTTGGATCGCGGCAGTAGAGTCCAGTTGCTAAGGTAGCTACTTACCACGTAGGGTTCAAATTCCTGTGATAGTCATTTCTATATACACCGGCAACTATACCAACATCTGCAGTTGTTGATATAGAAGTCTTCTCACCTTGGGTACTCCTTGTTTTCCCGAAGCGAACTCATAGGCTATAGTATCCAGAACGTGGCCTATGCCCGCACAGCGATCACACGGCCAAAAAGAGAAGAAGAAAGAAATTAGCACCTAAGTTCAGACTCAGACTATAAGACTTCACGTAAGAAGTATCATCGGGTTCTTAATTTCTCTCTCTGTGAAATATGCAGTTATTGTTCTTCATTCGATATAGCATCAAAGGAAAATTTGAATACGTTACGTTCAATTTTCCTTAGTCATAGTCATGAGAATAACCCCAAAATTCAGGATGACGAGGATGTCTCTGTATATACACCCTTCAATTAATATTTAGCTCAACCAACTTCTTAGTTGTATGATTCTTTCTTGCCATCTATTTTATATGCTGTATATCAGGAGTGAGCAACTTGTTTCATCCACAAGCGAGTAAAAATGTAGAATTTTTTCTCAAGCCGCACTTGGGGGATTCCCGCAGGCTTAGACTCATTTCAATCTTCTCCCTTGGTGTTGATGAATGAAATTAAACCTAACTAATTTTGGAATGCTTGTTGCGCTGCATAAATATGCTTGGTCGGTAGCAAGTTGCCAATATGCCCCAGGTTGCTCACCCCTTACGTTTCAATCGTAGATGTGAAGATTGTCCTTGGGTCTGATCTACTAAATATTCCTCACTTAAAGTTAATATATCATTAATTTATGTCAACTAATTCCTACCTAGGGAAATGACCTTTTGGATTAGCTGCAGAAGTTAGAGAGGTTATAGTAGAGGTCACTGAGTTGCCCAAGGAAATAGCCCATGGGATCATCTCCAAACTTAGAAACTTTATCCTAATCTAGTTTTTTCTTTCCAGGAACAAACTAACCAAGTCAATGACTCCATCCCTACGTCAATCAATGCTGTCCTTCATGAACATGGTAACGCTCATATCCACCGGTCTGTTAATGCTAATCGCGCAACCGACACCCGTCGACTTCCTGCCGATAATCCTACCATTCGTCTACGTGACAGCGGATCACATCATGACATCATCGAGCCGTCCATCCAGTGCTCAACCGGAGGTGAATCGCTCTGATCCCGTTACCGCCGGACGCCGTTCTGGACGCCACCTTCTCCTCCTGTGGCTTGCCGTCAATTTCACACTCGCTATATGCGTCGGTGGGATATATGAGGGTGGGATAATACCCGCGGCGATGCATCTCGCCGAAGAGCATCGTATTGCCAACGGTGTATTCTTCCACATCGTGACTAGCCATGTCTACCCTCTATCACAAATGTTTTTCTGTCAGAAAACGAATCTCTGCAGGGTCTTAGTTGAAAACCACGGAGATGCTCCATTGGCAATTATGATTAAGCGACTTAAGGCATTACAGTACGAGGCCTACGTTGCTGAAGATGTGCACCGAATCTACCTGCTGCTCCCAGGAAGTCAACATGTCGAGTTGATAACGGCACTATCAGATACGTCGGCGTTGCGTGTTCGTCTGGCGCGTCCATTTGCTCCACACATGGGGGTGCGTGCGCTACCAGGTTTCGAAGCCATCGCTGAGATGGTGCGGGAACTAGGGAAAAATGCTATACAATGCCATAATACGTTATCACTGGCACCATGCCTAACATTTAATTTAACTGAGGTGGTTAACACTGTTTTCGGTAAACTTCATTTGAACCTCTATACTATTGGTACCTAAGTATCGTCAGAATATTTAAGATCTGCCTAAAAATATTATTGCCATCTGATTTTTGTAATTATTGGGTTCCTTTAATAAAATTAAATGAACACCTCAAAACTCCTCAATGTCAGGTCTTTATATTTTCTTTTTCCCTGATACTGTTCAGTAATCTCTTGTCTTCTTCCGTCCTATAATCTACGTTTCTCTCAGGACCGAAGACCGAGTATCGTAACACCTGTTGCTTCTTGACTCATTTTTGTAAGAGTTGCAATGTAGTTCACTCTCACATGCAGAATAAAACGTCAGTGCATATCTCAAAAGGGGAACTATTCCGTATAGTGACAAAATAGTGGAAGTGGAACTAAAATGTGAAATCCAACCATTGTTTTAAAATAATTTCTAATCTTAAAATCCTCATTCATCGATTTTACATTAACCACTGTGAAGATAGAAAAAAATCCCAGATTTTTTTTATTAAGATATCCATAAGAAAATAATAAAAAATAAAAATCGAGAATGAAATCCAAATGAGTACAAATTTAGCGAGAGCCAATTTTTTTGACTCTGCAAGTGCCTTAAAATGACGATTAAAGTTAGACCTTTTCAATTGAGCCGTCCATAAGAGGACATATACACTTCATTTTCTCCGAAACTAGAAGAGGGTGCCTCAATATGTTCCAACAGAAATGATTACAAAGTCATAGACGAATATGCTGATGCAAAGAATTCATGATCGAGTCGGTGCAGATAGGAGAATGGGTTAGGTTAAATCGGGTTAGATTAAAGCGACGGCCAAACTTCTATTCTAAAATTTATTGTATCCTACGAGAAATGTTTAAACGTAGTGTCTTTCGATATACCCTATGTGGATACTACATTTCGTCTAGCCATCTTGACACACTCATCCCTCCTTTCTTCACCTCCGCCACCCATTCACTATTCATTTCTGCACTCTCCCTGACTAAATGAGCCCAGGTATCTTCTCTGCCTCTCTCTAACCAATACACATCTAGTGTAGTCGACCCCGTCTGAATCTTCCTGTCCCTTCAGTGCCGCATCTAGTTCACGCTAATATGCGCATGTCTTCATGTTGGTATTATATTATATAGTAGTATTGGGAACCATGGGCCTTTGTTAGAAAATAAGAATATTATTTCTATTATTTTTTATTTTTTACGATGCCAAGTGCCGATTTACTAGGGTCTCGACATTTTCAAAAATGTTTGGGGGCACTTGGCAGATAACTGAGGATTTATGGCGCGTGCATTTGGGCATTTTAAGAAAGACGTGAGAAAGTGCAGCCAAATCTGTAAGGCTTTGTTTGAGCACGGTCGTCGCTGGGTTTCGTCTGTCAATGCATCCCCTGCCTGTGAGTCCCTAGTCTTTTGACGCAGGCCTCGGTAGTCCCAACATGTGCGAGCCAGAAGTCTTAGTTTTGTTAGAGAAGTTGGTAAGAATTTCTGGGCACCCCCTAAGTGAGGAGAGAGAGAGCGAGTGGTTGACGGAGAGTGTTCGGATTGGTCCAGGGTAGGTTCGTGATGTGGAAGATTGTGGGGGAAAGTGTTGTAGGCGTGTGGACCCCAGCCGTAGTTATTGTAAATTTGTGTAAATAAAGTTAATCACAATCCAACCATTGACGTGTTAACTTCTTTCGGGTCCTGCTAAAATAAAAGATCTTCGGCGATAAGGTTGATGTTGTCAGCAGGTAGGCTATTCGCAACAAGTATGCACCGTATACTCGTGGATGCTCAGACAAAATTTCTTCAAATGGCCTCTGCCTTATTAGAGACTTCTCCGGTTAAATTTAGAAGAAATTTACTTGCAGTATCCAATACACTGTTCCAAAATTTGTGTTCCATGACTTATACCACTTAAAATAAAAGTGCCACTGGGCCACTGTCTCAGTCTCGAATGGATTTTTAACATTTCATACGACATTTGTTGCGAATAGCAACATAAACCCGCGCATCGACGCGGATCTTTTATTTTAGCATGACCCGAAATACCCGTTTGCCTAACTTAATTTACAAAAATGTTACAGAACCTCGACTGAGGTCCTCGCCTCCAACTTCCCACACCATTCATCTCTACCCCGTCATTCAATCTTCTTGCCTACCCTTTGCCAATCTGGGATCTACAAAGTGTGCCCAAATGCACCGCTTTTGAACATATGCGCTGCACATGTCCCACTCCCAAGACAAACCTGCCCGATATGCGAGAGTTGTTTTATCTTTCCAGCATCCATACTTTCTATTCACACTCATGAATCTAAAAAAATTCTTGTAAAATAAGCAACGAGCATGCAGTAACGGTCCCAACAGCATTCCTCTTAGATTAATCAGAGCAGTGTATATTAACATCTAGCAAATTTAAATCCACCCTTATTGGCTTAAACCATTGCTTATATTTTATTTAAAGTTACACACTCTCCCGCCTCGCAACAATCCCTAGGCGTCATTCCTTTCCCTTTGTCTTCTTCTTTCGGGTGGTAACGTTCCGAATGGGGAAGGGATACTTTGGATCATGTAGTGTCCCTCTGCACACACTTCCAAAACCTTTCCTATCATATCTTCAATCCCCTCTTCAGAACCACACGTTGCCATAGTCAGCTTTTCCGTTCTTTTCACTTTTTCGCTACATCCAATACATTCTTGCCTCATTCTTCCAAATATTTGTATTTAAAATTTTCTGGCATATTTTTCTGGTTACGGGGCAGCTTTATACCCTGAGTGTAGGTCTGATGAGACTTTATGACCGATGTACTTGTTTGCCGTACTCTAAAATCTCGACCACTTGGCTCGCCAGCCGGAGTCACTTTTTTGGAACTTCATCGAAGCGCTGATAGGTGTTGCTGTTCGCAACACCTATCAGCGCTTCGACGCGGATCTTTTATTTTAAGCAGAATTCGCTGCCTTCCCGTCCGATGCAATAGAAAGACTTACAAGCTGCACTGGGACCGTCTGGTCTCTATGTAATATCTTTACTACTGTCCTTGACGATCAAATACATGTGGCAGAGTAAACACTGGTAATTTAGCGACACTTATAAAAAGAGGCTCAAACTTGCCTAGGCGTTCGCAACATCGGGTTAGGTACCCGGATGTATTATTCTATCCTAACTGGTTGGTCTTTCGATGTTCAGTTTCATGACACTAAGGAGCCAAATGCCTTCTAGGTATTTTCGTCTTCTAGGATTATCTGACCGAGTACCTCTTGTATTGCCATGTAACAGTGTGCGTCGAGCAGCAGTAGTACCCGTTGATTACCCTTGATTAACCCTGACAATAGGGTAAAGTGTGTACTGCCCCATCAATCCCAAACACGCCAAGAGGTGCGGAGGGAAACATTCACTGCTTCTCGCTTTGCCGATGGGTACTTTGGAATTACCCGTACCCGATTAGCATTTGCCTGCGACCCCTCAGTCCATGTTTGTTAATATATTCCATATCATTACTTATTTTGATACTTTTCAACTCAGGTTCAGTGGTGTGATGAATTATTGCTGACCAGAAGGTCCCGAGATTAAATCCTAGCGGATGTTGAACTAAATCTACTAATCAATAGTAATTAGTTCCTAGCATGACTAATTACATCGAAAAGTACAACGTTTGTACTTGGGTCGTGTCCTGAATAACGTAGAGAAATTTATTGAAATTTCAAGTGTGTAAAAATGTGTCCAAGGTCGTTGGATACATGATGATTGCTGCAAAAATAAGAGAGACATTGTATCATGACAATAATTGATACCCCCACAAATTAAGTCATCAAGGAAATGATTAGGTGATAAAAATTTAACAATATCCATATTGCTATTTTTTTGTCATTCGTTGCATCAACTTTTCTTAATTACCATTTAATTAAGTACTAAAGTATCCAACTTTCCGCTTCAAACAATATAGTATCACGCAAATACTTCGACTTTACCTAATTGCCAGTCGACGCAATGGTGCTATTTGCACAGACAGTAATAATTAGAAAGGCAATTAAGTCGCTTGAATGCTAATTGTCGGAGATGCAGTCGCCTTAATTACCGAATTTAATGCTGCAACCGTTACTGGCTTAAGTATATCGATGAATTCGTACTCACCAATATGAGAACATTCTTTGATGACGTAAAACTTATCGAATTTATACATTTTGTATACACTTTTCAAAGTATACGTAATTTTTTTTCTAGAAAATAAATTTTGGTTAGCTGTCAACCAAAAGCACTTCTAAGTTCATGTATTAATTGAGCTATATTTAAAATTGGGTTAAAATTTTAGCAAATGATGTGAAAATAATCAATCAATGCAAAATGTTAAACACTTATTCATTATAGTAAAATTGCATAACGCTAATTACACAAACACGTCCACATATACATACAAACTCCTACTAAAAAGCAATTATTTGCATACGTTGCGAGTGATTAGTATATGTACGCAATAAAATATTGTATACTAAGTCTTGGAACAAGCATTGAAAATCAATAAACGTGCGAATTCGCCGCCGATTAAAATACATTCGACGACGGTGTTGAATGCGAAATTGGAAATTCATCGCGAACCGATTAAAGTTTTTTTTTCACCGAATACGCTGCATGCATTCATGGATGATTGAATAGCATTCATAGTCGTTAGGTGGCATTTCGGGTAGCCGGTCGGCTGCGACGGGGTAAATTGTATAGATGACTAGACGCAATCCAATTTCAATCTCGTCTTAATTACATTTGCGCTCTGTCACTGATTAATTGCGATTATATTGTGTGTTCGACGGGCGTCGTGTACAAAATGCGGGTCAATAGCGCCATGCGGAATTTCAAAGTTTTTCTTTCAATGTTGTAATCATTTTAAATGGATCTAGAATGAGGAAATTGAATTTAAGGGAGAAAATCCGTAAAATTTAATTAAATAACATATTCATCTATTGTATAGGCAGTCTTGTTAAGGCGGATGTACCTGATTGAGGAAATGCACAAGAAGCGAGAAAATCAGCAACATTTAATTTAGTTGAGTGACTAAATACAAGTAAAATTAAATATGAGTGCAGGCGAGTTTTTTAAAGTGAAAACTTCAAACACCCCGAAAAATAAGCACCCTACGAAATCTTTTTATTATTACAAGTTTACATTGTAATTATTATAGTAAATGCTCCAAAATTTAGAGACCATCAGTAAACTCTATAACAAAAATTGTTCTTTTAAAGAGCGTGTTATCGAGGATTACCTGTACATGCAACCTGTCCGTTAATACGATGAAAGCACAAATCCTTGCGATGTATCAACAAATCACATCATTAAATTCTCAATTGGCTAGTGCACAATCACAACCACCAAGTTCACCATCGCCCTCACAATCACCTTTCCTTGATAACAGCGCATCAAGAACGATGCAAAACAAACCACAACAACGAACAACATCTAATTCACTACCAACTTCTCTCTCTCTCTCTCTCTCTTATACACAAATTCACAACTATCAACATAAATTCAACATAACAATCGCTGAAGATATCTCTCGGCTAGACATATGGTACAGATCCGCGAGATATTATCATAAAAACAAAAACTGGTTTCCTATTAAAATCAAACTCTGAAAATGCAGAACAAATACTAAACAACTTAATTAGCACTGGAGTGCTCCAAAGCTTTGTAACCCCAAACTTGCAACAAAACTCAAATAACAATGTTACTTGAGTTACTTACAATGTTACTTAAACATTTTGTGCTGTGATAAGATCAGTCGAATAAGAAATCGCCGACGTTGACATTAGTCAGGCGTTGAAAAATGAAAACATTGTCCGTCGCTACTGCAGAAGAATCATCTCCGGGACCACTAACAACCCCACATTCATGATTCGGATCATCACTGGCTGTCCTACATCATTTAACAACCTGCTACAAAATGGCTTATTCTACAAACATAAACATTATCCGGTGAGTGAGAGCTGTCCCCCACCTCCTATGCCTACCCCCTGTGCTAAATGCCACCAATTCACACATGAATCGGAGAAATGTACCTCACCGATCATTTGCTAAAAATGTCAAGGTAATCATACGACAAATTCATGCGTATCCGCAGAACCTTTGAAATGCGTAGCTTGTAGATCGACTGAACATCAAGCCTGGTCCTTAAAGTGCCCGAAGCACCCTAAAACCCCACTGACAAAAAAGTCACACATTCGCAATGCGCAACCCACAAACCACAGAAGAAGAATCAACCGACAACTTAAATTCGCATCACACATCAAGAAACCACATCAACAACAACACAACAATAACAACATCATCACAAAAAAACAATAAGAAAAATCACAATTACATGTAATACGTTCGAACACAATAAAACAAACATGTATCCAGACTGATGGACCAGTGAAGGCCGGTGGCCAGGTCTCCAGACCGAATACATTATTATTATTTTTACTTAATATAAATATCGATAATTAATTGATAGGAAATTCGATATTTACAACAATTTCCTTCACTTATCACAATCATGTTTATATGAATGTATATTAAATATAAATATCTATTTATATATTTATGTCATTTAAACACGGATATTTGTCATAGCAGATAGATATTTGCAAATGTCTAAATATTATATTTATGCTGAATTGGAATACTCATAAATTTTGTTTTTCAGTTCAAATTAATGAAAATGTTTCCCTGAAGTTCGTAACAAAACACACGTTTCGAAGTGTTTTCACTTCAAATGAAACACAATGCCTTACTTCTATTATTAAAATATTGAAGAGATACTATTATCTACAAAATCGCTGGCACCAGTTTGGTTGGCATCAACAGTAAATGATCTTCATTTTTGTTTTGGGTGGTTTTCAAATATTTTCAATGTTTTTAGTGTCGCAAGTGTTGAATGCGCTGCGTCTAAGATAATAGAATTTCACTGGTCCTCTACCTTTAAATTAAGTTTCAAATATCATTAACTGCAGCCCTTTGCTTCTCTGTTTTCGGAAACACTGGAGCATCCATTGAAATGTATTAAATTAAAATATGTATGAATCAATTGTATTACTTGGAGGTTCAAAATTAGCAATCTTATTCCACAATTTAGGTACTATATTATGTGTTTTGATCATTTGTTGGTATTCAAGAAATTAACACCAATACCGATTTTCTGTCCGATTAGTATTGCATTGATCTGCTTTTATGTATTATTGTAATTATTATATTTGGCAGAAAGACTAGTAGAACGCTACATGTATTATTATGAATAGTAATTGCTAAGAGGTTTAAATAATTAGATCGAGGAAGTGTAAAATAAATGTAATTGTAGAATCAAAATTCAGGTAACATAAAATACAACTCGGTGTACAATAATGGCGCGATGCAAACTCTTTGCTATTACACGTACGTAGACTCGACTACACTGTTGTGAGGACTCAACAGAACTACATAGTACATCGCTACGCGCAGGACTAATGCGCTAAGACGCGCGCGCATCTTCCTCTGTCTCGTTTAAGCAACAGTGTCTCGCTTACACCAACAGTAATACTTTAAATATCGATTTTTGTCGTTATATTCATAGATAAATCACGGATGCAGGATAGTAACACTGCTGTATGAGTCAGAGATTCCATCTGTATTAATGATCACTGTAGATTGTTGGTAATTGTAATTAGTTCTGAAACCCATTTACAGATGGCGTTTCGATAGTATCGATATTGATAATATCGATATTTTCAGGAGGATATTTCGATATTGATATATCGTAAAATTGTAAATATCGATTTCGAAAAATATCGATATTTCATCATCGTCTGACATGTCTAGAACTGGGTTGGAAGTTAGAGGATAAAGTGATCAGTCACTCCACGTTTGGCGGGACAGATCAGCTTTCTAACAATTAATTCAGAGTTCCGCGTGGTTACTAAACTGTGTCAATTTTTAAAAAATGTTCAGCATTTTCGTTGTCAAAATCTGTTCACCTTAGTTTAGGACTGGAGACGGAATGGAAATAATACTAGATATATGAAAATTAGGCATTACGAAGTAAAAATATCGTGTTAGTAGTTCAGCAACCATAAGCTGAATTAGCATTTTGGGTAATTTTGAATATGTTAATTCCTACTTTGATAGTTGTTATCTTGGTACAGGGTGAATAAGACCTCTACAAGGATAACCACAGATGTAAACGAGGTTCCCGTAACGAGTTGAGGAGATATTTCATGTTTCAGGCTCATGGTGGTGACCCAATCATGAAACTCATAAATTTTGAAGACTACATCATCGCCCAGATGCGACTCTATGGCATATTCGATGACTAGTTACCGAATTGTCATGGGTTCGACTCCCAGCAGATGTAGAAAAATATAAATTCTTGTTCCAATCTGTATTAATTAGTTCCTAATATGATTAACTTCGATCAAAACAAATTGAGCATGGCTCCTGCACAGTAGTCGATGCTCTATAAATGAAAAAAATAAAGCGTAATTAATTAATCATTTATTTTTTAGACCTCAAAGCAGCATATGACATGGTGCCACGAGGCAAGCTGATTGAGTGTCTCAGTAGAAGGTGTGTCTGAAGGAGTGGTTATGTGGGTGAGTAGGGTGTATGAGGAAACATGGGCAGTTCCGAAAGTTGGAGCGGATGTTTCTCAAAGGTTCAAAATTGAAAGGAGATTAAGACAAGGATACCTGCTAAGCCCACTCCTATTCAACTTGTATGTAAGTCAGTTGGATGAGGTACTGCGAAAGGGACAAGACGGAGGGGTGGTAGTGGGAAGAACGAAGGTATGGATGCTGGCATATGCCGATGATATGATAGTGTTGGCGAAGCGAAATGAAGGTATGCAAGAGGTATTAAAAAGGATTGAAAGGTATTTATAAAAGGAGACTGAGTGTGAATGTGGAAAAGACAAAATGGATGATATTCAGAAAGCCGGGTGGAAGAACTATTGCGGAAGGGAGAGGCCATCGAGAAGGTATATGTGTTCAAATACTTGGGATTTCTCTTCAAGTATACAGGTTCATGGGGAGAGCACATTCGATGGTCGCAACAGAAAGCCAGGCGAGCATAGAACAGAGTGAAAGAAAAGTGGGGGAAGTTGTGGGGCGGCAACTGGGACGTGGTGATGTGAATGTGGGATGAAAGTGTGAAGCCAATTTTAATGTATGGAGTGGAGGTGTGGGTGTGAATGAGTGGAAGTGGCTGGAAAGAGAGCAAGGGTGGTTCCTGAAGGACCTAATGAGGTTGGAGAGGTCTACACCAAATTATATAATCCTGCAGGAAACCGGAAGAATGAGTGTGGCGTGAGAGTCTGAATGAAGAGTGATAAAGTATATGGAAAGGCTAGTGAGAATGGGAGAAGAGCGTTTGGTGAGGCAGGTTTGGATGACAGGATTAAGTGCTAGGGAGAATGCATGGGGACACGAGAGAAGGAAGATGTATGTGGCGGGCGGGTTATCGGAGACGGCATTGGGGCAGTTATGGGAAAATGGTGGATCGGTAGAAGCGGTAATGAGGATGAAAGTCTAAGGAAGTCGAGGAACAAATTAGGCAGTGTCACGTTAAGGGAAGCGCTTATAACCCAGGGTACCAGGCAATTCAAACTGGGATATTTTAGCTACAGAGAAAAATGAGCACCGGAAAAAGTGACCCAAGCACGGGCAAGGTGTGGTTCGGAAGAGAGAGTATGGAAAGTATGGATGGGAGACGAGTTTAGAAAGTGTGACCTATGCGAGGAAGGATGGAATACTTGGGAGCACTTAGCAGGGGAATGAATCAAGAATGGGCGATAGGTATACGACAGGGAGTGAATGTGATCATGGGGTGATTAGGTGAGAATGGCGATGGGGTCACCAGGGTGTCCGCCATAGTAAAGTAAAATAAAGAAGGGAAGCTGCACTGGAAATTACTACGAGTGTCCGGTTATGAAGGAAAAAAATGGTTTGATGTAACTATTTGCTGTTTTGGTTTATTATTTATTTATTTATTATATGTTAAGTGTACAAAAACATGTATTGGGAATGAAGCAGGAAGATATGTATGGGCAAGAATTATGTCAATAAAGGTTGATTTATATAATTAATCATTCCTTGATCAGTTACATAAAATCTTACGAAGGGAAAAATGCAGATATAATGTAACGTAACCTAATTTAACCACATGATATGAAATATTACCTAACAAAATCTATAATTTCAAATTAAATATTCTATCGTATATAATAAATAAATAAAATAAAAATGATCCTTTGGTAGACATTAACGTAAATTGATTTATTAAAGCGTAAAGCGCATTCGACGAGCTAAATAAACTCGTGTCGAATGATATCACGCACAACTCGATTAATTGAATAAGCGCGAACAAGCGCATGTCCGCCAGCACGTGTAATTAAGCGTCAACCGTCTATCCCAATGCGCAGGTAAGCGATAATTTTAATTAAACGCCTAACCGAAAAGGTACACATCGCGCCGCGCCGGTTGTGCCGCCACGCCACTCGAAAAAAGTGAATAATTAGCGAAATTAATTATATCAGCATCGCATCACAGTAAAATTACGCACCGCTTTCAATGTCAGTAAAAATCGTGAAGCGTTTCTAGCACTCGTCAAAAGGAGAAAAAATCGAATGGACAAGAGAGTGACCATCAGCGAAATTGTGCAATGCATGCATAGTATCATCTCATTTGTATGATGATTATTTTTTCGTGTATAAATAGTTGGGCCATTGAAGATGATCATCATTCAGTGTCTTCACTTCTTGCAAGTAACTTGAAGCAACTTCCTCAACTCGAACTTCCTTGAACGATGGTAAAGTTTGCGATTTTCTTGGGTTTTTAGGCGGGTAGTTTTTATGTTTCTTCACGTTTTTCTAGTTTTTCAAAGGATTTTTGTGTTTATTGGTGGCGGTGGTGGCGGTGAATGCTGGCCGCCTGGATAACACTTATCTGCCACCGAGTAGCGCAAACGGTGCGGGTGGCAGTCATATATTAACCCCGCCAGGCGGTTCAACGGTGGTGGCAGCAGGAGCGGTAGTAAACCGGCCAACAGGTGTCGAAAGCGATAGTGAGAGTGTCAACGGTGGTAATCCGGATGCGGGGGCGGCTATCCTTAAATTCGAGAATGAACAGAGTGGCGATGGTGGCTACAAATTCGAGTGAGTTTTTTTACGATTTAATATAACCTGATTTATTTTTCGCCATAAATTTTCATCATAGAAGATATAAATTAAAGTTTTAAATATACCAATTTGTTTGAGAAATTATACGAAGCAGAATCATATCTCTACCCTAATATGTCATAATCTAATCTACATAACCAAATCTGGGTAAATTTAACATAACCAACCCCATCTTTACTTAATATATCTTAATTTACCTATCTGTACATAATATTCTACCTAACATAACCTAACCAATCTTTCTATTAAATAACCAATCTATATCTATAAGTAGATAATCGAAAAAAGCAATAAGGATATAACCTAAAACCGACATTACCAATTCACCTTACGCTTCACATAACATAACCCCAATTCAGACGGCCGTAATTTGATGTTTTGGTCAGATACGAAACGGAAAACGAAATTCGCCATTCCGAGAGCGGTGAATTGAAGAACGTCGGCGAGGAGAATGAAGCGATGTCCGTCACTGGCTCCTATTCGTACATGGGCCCTGATGGCGTCGTCTACACGGTGACTTACGTCGCCGACGAGAACGGCTTCCGCGCCACAGGTGATCACATCCCAACGCCACCCCCGGTCCCCGAGGCGATCCAAAAGGCTCTTGACAAAATCGCAGAAATGGAGGCCACCAGTCACAATGGCGGTACCTCGGCCGGCGCCGCCGCAGCCGCCACAGGAGGTTATCACGGCGAGCACAATCAGGATACGCAGTCGATTGTAATAGAGGCTGAGCCGACAGCTCCCCGCGAATATCTGCCCCCACAGCATCAGCAGCAGGCCAACATCGATGTGCCGGCGAATGGTTATCGGTATTAGGCGCATTTTGCGCATGATGACGTTGACAAATTAATGCTTTGCTAAATTATCTCCCCAAGTGCGTACAATGCGCATTGAGTGACAATATATTAATTACTGTCTATTTGACATCAAATATTTTGTGTATATTTAATATGTGTACTTTTAATTGGAAATATAGTATCTTGTCTATAATATAACTAGTTTAAAAGATTCATCTGATTTTTACTGTATTTTTTCATTTGGTATCATCATTTATTATCTTCCTTTTGTATCTTCATTCTTCTTTTTCATTCTTTTTCTTCTACATTCTTCTTCTTTTTCGTTTTATGACTTCATTTTCCTTCACTATTTTTTCTCTACATTTATCATCATTCTTCATTCTTCATTCTTCATTCTTCATTCTTCATTCTTCATTCTTCATTCTTCATTCTTCATTCTTCATTCTTCATTCTTCATTCTTCATTCTTCATTCTTCATTCTTCATTCTTCATTCT